>SKCR01053062.1:0-52805 GCA_019454045.1 Zanthoxylum bungeanum | reverse complement strand
AATTGATTTTGATATCAAAATTATCATCCTTCTCTCTCACCTCTTGACCGAAACTGTGAAGTTTCACAACCCTCTCCCTTTTCTGTTTTTGTTGCAAAAACTTGAAGAAAGTGTGTGTGTTTGGAACATTAAATCACATATAAGGCTAGCACCTCAAGGGATCATACAAAGGTGTTATGGGAAACTAATTCTTGAGCTTGGAAGGATCAAAGAAAGCTTGGAGCTTCCCCACTCACCTTGGCCGAAACCTTCACTGCACAAAGGAGAAAATTTATTTCATCAACGCATCCGTATTCCGATCTTTGTGAGTATGATTCCGCCATACTTCAATATTGTTCATTCATTATATATATTTGTTTGCTCTTTTGATCTTGGGACATGGATTAGAATTTCCAACACCCTAGTCAGAGTATTATCAAGATTGGACATCGATAATGCGTAAAAGACTAGTATTACACTTGTACGCGTTGTAAGGGCACAACGACATAGTTCTCATATATTTGAGTATAGGATGCTCATGCAAGTGTAATATGAGGTTGTGTTTTACCGATGGTACAGGAAACAGCTTCGCTCTGGATAGACCCCCTCGGAATTCCATTGGTAGTATGACTATGTGTCTATGGAAGTCCGAAATCAGGGTTGGTGTATTTGGTCTTAACCTGAGACTTGCACCGCTAATACTTGCGACAATCAATATACTTTGGTTTTGGTCATCCAGGGCTTTAACCTGTTCTGTGTACGCCTCTGCTGGGTATATTGAGAATCGTAGTGTGTTGGGTGTGATGTCAAGACGGAAGTACCACTCCAGTCATAGTGGAGATGATGGTCACATAGGATACAGGACTGGTTCTCTTATATGCTGCAGCTATCGGGATATTATGACAAGTTCATGTATATCCGATTATAGAGACTAGTCACCAGAGATCCGATATGTGCATCATACGGGGCAGACACAATTCCAGCCCCAGGCCTAGCACGTGACATCCGATACTGGATCGAAATACACAATACTACGTATACTACGCCTGATATAGATCACTATATTCCTGTAAGGATATTTCTGGAGAATTGAGTAGGCATGGCGCTTTGCTATAAGCCAACATTGTCTTGTAAATCGGCACAAACGTAGTACTAGGTACTTACGTGTTCGGATAGTCCGACGACCCGATTTACTGCCAACATATCCGGGGATCTCATGGGTCGCTTCCTGAAGATTCACTGATGACGTATGACTCACACTTTATTAATCCGGGATTAATTAGAAGAAGAGAAAATTAATCTGGGATTAATTGCGGAGATATTTTATCTGGGATAAAATATCATTTAAAGAGAGAAAAATGATTAATTTGGAATTAATCGATAAATTAATATATTAGATATATTAAACGAAATTGGATTTCGACGCGGAATTAAAATTAGATTTTAATTCGAGCGAACGAATTAATTTAGAATTAATTCGTTAGCGACGTGAATAGTGATTTCGCTAGGCATAATCATTTAATTACATCGCAATGGAAAATTCGTTAATATAGAATTAGCGAACCCGAGCCCGGGATTGTTTGCGAGCGCATTCGCATTTCGAATTCGAGTGCGGCACGCAAGTCAAATCAAACGGCAAATCGCTTGTCACATCAAGCGTCAAATCACATGTCACTTTGAGTGATGTGATATTTGATTGATTGATGTGATTTATTGATTGATGGATTGATGGAAGTGGTTGGCATTTATGACTTTAATTGTTTGACTTTTGAAAGCCAAAATGGAGTATATGATTTTTCGAAAATTAATTACACAAAATACAACACATTTTCATCTCTCTCTCTCCACTTTTCTTCCTCTCTCTCTCGGCAAAACTGCCATTTTTCCTCTTCTGGTTTGCTCACTGCCGTGAGCTAGGAGGAAGCCATTTAGTGATTTTGTTGCAAAATCACAAGTGCTAGCACACATCGGAGTCTTGCTAAGGTGATAGGGAAACCCACCCGTGTGCTTGGAATCACCATCAACCAAAGCTTGGAGCTTGGAGGAAGATTGAAGCCGAAAATGGAGGACACCAAATAGCTCACTGCCGTGACTCCTCAAAGGGCATAAAAAGTTTTTGTTGTCTACCGCATCGCTCAACCGCTCGATGTAAGTATTCCGCAACTTCGTCGATTGTATTCATACATGTTTTATGCTTGTTATTCGATCCTCGGGACCGTAGAAACTCCTACAAGTAGTTGGAAAAAAGCAAATTAGATTTATTACACATCACACTTACCAAGTTGATATATCTTTTGTAATTGTTTTTTGAAAACATATCACTATTCACTCTCTCCTCCATTTTCTTTCTAATAGCCGAACATCTCACTCTCCCTTATTGAATTTTTGTTACAAAAAATCATCAAAGCTAGCACTTGTGGGGTCAACTAAGGTGATAGGGAAACTCACCCTTGAGTTTGGAATTCAAATCAAAGGCTTGGAGCTTCCAACAAAGAAGGAATTTTTGAAATCCTAAATCCGATCAATGTGAGTATTTCCGCAACTCCCTTTGATTTATTCACACACAAATCAATCTTAGTGATCTTGTGGCATGTGTAGGACACTAACAATGGTATCAGAGCCATCCTAAGTTTGATTTGAATTCTAGGGTTTATGGACTTTAATTTGGGGATTTTATGTTTGGAGCATGATTTGTTTAAATTGATTGTTGGGTATGTTTGTATGATGTTGAATTGGATTTGTGCATCTTTGGAATTGAGAAAAATTGATTAGATCAAAAATCCATAATTCCTACCACATGGCCGAATACTACCCTATAGTAGCTCATGGTGATTTTTTGAAAATTAGCAATTGGATGTGTTGTTGGCATGAAATGTATGATTAGATGTTGATTTAATTGGATTGAACTCAAATTGCATGATAATTTCCTTGCCTAAACCGTGAGCCTAAGCATGTTGGAATGAATTGTTTTGCTTCAATTTGTGTTGGAGATGAATTGGAATTAATGAGCATGATTAATTGGATTAATTAGTGTTTTGGAAACATTAGATTAGTTGATTAATTATGTTAATTACACTTTAAATTGAATTAATGTGTTTTGGATTAATATATTAATTTAAATTATTGTAATTGGGCTAATGGGCTTGGTTGGGCCAAGTTTGGTTTTGGACAATTGGGTTGGATCCAATTGGGCCTAAAACCATTTCCATAAAGTCCAAACATGACTTATAGGCCTTTAAAAATATTTAATTGGGCCTAATGGGCCTAAATTGATTTTTGGCATAGGGTGATTCATATTTAGGCCCTTGCATCTTGGGTTTGATCCATAATGGCCAAAGCCCATGCCTAAAGAAATAATTGAAAGCCCATTGGACTTTAATTGAATAGTATTGGATGCTAATTGGGCCTTTGAGACCCATATAGATTGGATTGGAATTCAATTCCAAAAGGCACTATTAAAAGTGTAATTGTTTAATTTGAAATTAAACATGAATTAGTATTGAATACAATTCAAAATGGATTTAAAATTGTAGTTCGATATAATTCAAGAATACTTACTTTGAGTATTTATTCCTAAACAAGTTGGACTCGCGCAAATCAAGTCGTTGTTTGAACATTGAATGGTCATTAATTCAAAGATTAATTAATTGGATTAGATTGATTGAATAACATGCTTTGTGTGAATACTTGGATGTATTTGTATGAATAATGTATATCGGATGGATATTAGAAGGGTGGGGCAATTTTGGAAATTGTTGTAATAAATTTAGAATTTATTTAAATTGGACCTGCGTGTCCAGCCTATCATCTCTTTACTCTTTGTATTTTTCTTCTCACCAATTCCCCTCAATGCAAATGAGGTTTCTTTAATGTATTATGTAATTGGGTAGAAGTATGAATAGTGCTAGCGGGAGAGAGGAAATGGAGAGATTTATTCTAGGAACAAATTTGTTATATATACATCCTCATATCATTATTAAATTTATTCGCGCCTTATTTTACTTTTAGAATGCATGTTTAAGGGTGTATGATGAGACCTACTCAAAGATAATAAATTGGTTGCCAATTTATGCGAAAACCCTCACTCAAATATTAAGTGTTTTCCTTCCATTGAGTGGTTCTCCCTCAAAAACCAAGATTGGCGTTTTCCTTCCATTAAGTGGTTCTCTCTCAAAATCCAAGATCAATGTCCATCGCGGATGTGTTTGAACCACGAAATCTTTGTTACATATTGCATGTCTTGGGTAGTTGTGATTTGTTGGCCAAATTCAAGGTAACTTCTGTACATCGATGTGGATTACGAAGCTTTCCCACTGTCAATGGGTCGCGCTTAACTGGAATCATTAAGTTTGTTAAGCCAAAGCCAAGGCTTAGTTGATTTAAAGGAAAAGGTTAGGAAATATATATTGGATATATATCTCGAACTTGGAGGTCCACCTACCGGATCTAGGAATTGGATGGGATCCAATTGATCTTAGAGATCTACCTAGTTAAGTTTCATACAGCTTGTTGGCCAAAGTCAAGGTTGTGTGTTATTTAACGGGATCCTAGCCCACTAGGAAACAAGGTTCCCAAGTACTCCACAGAGGATTAGAGGTGTTGGGTTCTCTAAGAACATGCCAATGATCTATTTAAGCATAAAACATGTGAATACTCGAAGTAAGATAGCGGAAAAATACTTACAACGATCGGATAAGTGGATGTAGGAAAGTTCAAAATTTCCTCTTTGAGAAGTGCTCCAAGATCTTCTCTTGATTGTATGTGGACCTCCAAGCTTGGTAAATGAATTCCAAACTCAAAGGATGTTTCCCTATCACCTTTGTAAACTCTTTAAGTGCTAGCTAAGGAAGAAAATTGCAACAAAATTCTTCCCTTATATCTTTGTGGTTCTCGGTAATTGAGAGAAAAAGAGAGTGAGAGTCACGCCCAAGTGAAAGAGAAGAGAGTGATGTCTGTTGACTTGTTTTATTTTCAAAAAAAAATTAAAAGACATATACCAAATATCCAAAGTTGTTAAAAGTCTCTCACAAATCAAGGTTGAGTATTTTACAAGCCATCACCAACAACTAACAACTTCCATCAAGTAAAAGTTTGATAAAGTTGACTAGGTGATGTGACTTGTGGGCCCCATTATAAATTCAAAATCCGAGTGCTTGGGTTTGTTAATTCCGAATTAACGAATTTTCATTGCGACTTAATTATATCAAATTTATTTAAATAATAATGCCTCGTAAAATTATTACGAAAGTCGCTCGCGAATTAATTCTAAATTAATTCGTTAGCCCGAATTAAAATCCAATTTTAATTCCGTTATGAAATCTAATTTCATATAATATATCGAATATATTATTTAATCGAGCAATTCCAAATTAATCATTCTCTCTCTCTCCTAATTGAATTTTATCCCACATAAGTTCTCGCCATAATTAATCCTAGATTAATTCTCTCTCTCATAATTAATCCTAGGTTAATTATGTTCGAGTCATACGTCATCGGTGAATCTTCTGGAAGTGACCCCTGAGATCCTGGATATGTTGGCAATAAATTTGGTTGTCGGACTATCCGAACACGTGCGTACTTCTTACCACGTCTTGCCGATTTACAAGACATGGTTGGCTTCTAGCAAAGCGCCGTGCCTACCCAATTCTCCAGAAATATTCTTTAAGGAATATATAATCTATAACAGGCGTAGTATACGTAGTATTGCGTATTGTGAACTAGTATCGGATGTCACATATAAGGCCTGGGGTTGGAATAGTGTCTGCCCCGTACGAAGCATATATCGAATTACTAGCAACTAGTCTCTTTAATCGGATAATCATGACCTTGTCATATTATCCCGATAGTTGCAACATAATAGAGTACTAGTTTTGTATCTCTGCGTGATCATCATCTCCATATGACTGAAGTGATACTTTCATCTTGATATCACACCCAATACACTACGATTCTCAATAAACCCAGAAGAGGCGTACACAGAACCTGTTAAAGCCCTGGACGACCAAAACCAAAGCGTATTGATTGTCACAAGTATTAGCGATGCAAGTCTCAGTTTAAGACCAAATACACCTACCCTGATTCGGATTCCCATAGACACAAAGTCATACTACCAATGGGATTCCGAGGGGTCTGTCCAGAGCGAAGCTGTTCCCGTACCATCGGTAAACACAACCTTCTATCACACTTTCATAAGTATCCAATACTTAAATATATGAGAACTATGTTGTTACGCTTCCATAACACGCACAAATACAATACTAGTCTATACTGTATTATCGATGTCTAGTCTCGATAATACTACAACTATGGATATTTAATGATTAAACCATTGCGGATTGATAATGTCTCATATCTTATTAATCCGGAACTAATCATAAGGACTTTTATCATTTATATGTATTCAAGTAATCTAATTACAAAATGATAAAATAGCAATTTCCATTGCCACATAGTTAATTTGTACAAAAACCACAATGTCTTTTACAAATAGTGACGCTATGGGTCATAATTGTCCAACAATCTCCCACTTGGCCTATAACTAGTCACTCAAGTATCTAACACCTGAACTATGTACATGTCGCTCAAAATTTTGCTGAGGAATAGCTTTCGTCAGCGGATCTGCAATGTTGTCATATGATGCCACCTTCTCGATCTTCACATCACCACGATGTATGATCTCACGAATTAGATAGAAACGTCGAAGTACATGTTTGGATCGTTGATGAGACCGTGGGTCCTTAGCCTGTGCTATAGCCCCATTATTGTCACAATACAATGGAACGGGCTCAGCTGCTAATGAAACTACTTCTAATCCAATTATGAATTTACGAATCCAAACTGCCTCTTTTGCTGCTTCTGCTACAGTAATATATTCCGCTTCTGTTGTTGAATCGGCAACAACTTCTTGCTTGGAAGATTTCCAGCTTACTGCTCCATTTTTCAAACAAAATATGTACCCGGATTGTGACTTACATTCATCTTTATCGGTTTGGAAACTTGCATCGGTAAACCCAGTTACCTCAAGTTCTCCATCTCCATAAATTAAGAACACATCCCTAGTTCGTCTAAGATACTTAAGGATGTTCTTAACCGTAACCAAGTGACCATCACCTGGATCGGCCTGATAGCGACTACATATGTTCAAAGCATAGGAGACATCAGGTCACATACATATCATGGCATACATGATCAATTTGACTGCAGAAGTGAACGGGATCCGACTCATGTTGTCTCTCTCATCTTGAGTTTTAGGACACATGTCCTTAGATAGAGTGACGCCATATGACACTGGCAACAGTCCCCTCTTAGACTGATCCATGTTGAATCTCTTTAACACTTTGTCAATATATGTGCTCTGGGAGAGTCCAAGCAGCTTTCTAGATCTATCCCGGTAGATTTTATTCCTAGAATAAAGGCTACTTCTCCCATATCCTTCATGGAGAATTTTAATGAAAGCCAAGCTTTCACCGATTGTAGCATGGGAATGTCATTTCCAATAAGCAATACATCATCGACTTAAAGGATAATGAATGTTAGTGCGCTCCCTCTAACCTTCTTATATACACAAGGATCATCCTCATTTTGAACGAAATCATATTTTTTTATGATCTCATCAAAACATTGGTTCCAAGAACGCGATGCTTGCTTCAATCCATAAATGGATTGATTTAACTTGCAAACCTTGTCTACATGTTTTGGTACGACAAAACCATCAGGCTGTTGCATATAAACATCCTCCAAAAGGTTTCCATTAAGGAAAGCGGTTTTGACGTCCATCTGCCATATTTCATAATCGAAATATGCAGCAATAGCAAGCATTATCTGAATGGATTTAATATGGCAACAGGTGAAAAAGATTCATCGTAATCGACACCATTGTAAGAGTTAAATCAAGTCCCAAGATCAACAAATCATGCACAAAAACCGCATATGAACACATCAAATGAGGTGCGGAATATACTCACATTGATGGGTTTGATGCTAGGAAGAACACAAGCTGCGTTTTCATCCTCCATTGAGCTCGGCAGTAGCTTCCTTGACAGTGGGCTGCTCGGTTTGGACTGGTTGGACTCCACCATTTTCGGCCATGCATGGACTCCATTGAAGCTCCAAGCTTCAAGCTTTCCAAGCTCAAAGAATCACTTCCCTATCACCTATGTATGCCTCCTAGAGTGTGCTAGCACTTATCATCTTCTTAGATTGCTTCTCAAAAATTCGATGGAACCCAGAATTTTGAAGAACAAGAATCAGCAGTGATGCCGTGAAGAAGAGAGGAAAAATGAGAGGGAAAAGAGAAACCGTGTTCTGCATGTAAGAGAGAGAGGACCGAATAAATAGTAAAAGGGAAAAGAAAATATATATATTATTCATTTATTTTCCCAAAATAAATAAAACATATATATATTCCAAACCTTTTCATATTCCATCACAATTACTTTATTCTTTAAGTCATATCACATCACTTTTCACATCACATCTATTCACTTTAATAAAGTGACATATTGTCAAGTCACATCACTCAAAGTGACAATTGATTTGACGATTGACGCGACTAGCGATTTGACGCTTGATGTGACTCGCGTGCCGCGCTCGAATTCGAAATGCGAATGCGCTCGCAATCACTCTCGGGCTCGGGTTCGCTAATTCCAAATTAACGAATTTTCCGTCGCGTCGTAATTAAGTGATTACGCCTAGCGAATTCACTATTCACGTCGCTAACGAATTAATTCTAAATTAATTCGTTCGCCCGAATTAAAATCTAATTTAATTCCGCGTCGAAATCCAATTTCGATTAATATATCGAATATATTAATTTTATCGATTAATTCCAAATTAATCGTTCTCTCTCTTTAACGATATTTTATCCGAGATAAAATATCTCCGTAATTAATCCCAGATTAATTTTCTCTCTCATCGAATTAATCCCAGATTAATTCTATCTCTCTTTTCGAATTAATCCCAGATTAATCAAAGTGCGAGTCATACGTCATCGGTGAATCTTCAGGAACCGACCCATGAGATCTCCGGATATGTTGGCAGTAAATACGATCGTCGGACTGTCCGAACACGTAAAGTACCTCGTACTACGTTTATATCGATTTACAAGACAAGGTTGGCTTCTAGCAAAGCGCCATGCCTACCCAATTCTCCAGAAATATTCTTACAGGAATATATAGATCTGTATCAAGTAGTATACCATAGTATTGTGTATATTGGCCCAGTATCGGATAGTCACGTGCTAGGGCTGGGGCTGGATAAGTGTCTGCCCCGTCCGAAGCACATGTCGGATGTCTGGTAACATAGTCTCTATAATCGGATATACATGACCTGGTCACAATATCCCGATTGGTTGCGCAACACTCAAGAGCACTAGTACCGTATCCTGCGTGACATCAACTCCAATATGACTGAAGTGACACTTCCGTCTTGACATCACACCCAATACACTATGACTCTCTGATAAACCCAGAAGTGGTGTACACAGAACCCGTTTAAAGTCCCCTACCACCAAGACCAAAGTCTATCGATTATCGTAAGTATTAGCGATGTAAGTCTCAGGTTAAGACCATACACACCTACCTTGATTTCGGCCTCCCATAGACACATAGTCATAATACCAATGGGATTCCGAGGGGTCTATCCAGAGCGAAGCTGTTTCCTGTACCATCGGTGAAACACGACCTCCTATCGCACTTGCATAAGTATCCAATACTTATATATATGAGAACTATGCCGTTGTGCCCTCACAACGCACACAAGTGCAATACTAGCCTATTCCGCATTATCGATGTCCAGTCTCGATAATACTACGGCTAGGGATATTTAATGATTAATCATTCGTGGACTGATACTGTCTCATTTCATCTCAATCCAGGAACTAATCATAGGGACCTCTCTTCATTTATATATCTATGGTGATCTAATCACAAATGATGAGAGTGCAATTTCCTTATTACATAGTTAATTTGCTACAACAACACAATGATCTGTGCAAATAGTGACGCTATGGGTCATTTTGTCCAACAATCTCCCACTTGGCACATAGCCAGTCACTCGAGTGTCTAACACCCGAACTATGTACAATTCGCTCAAATTGCTGAGGAAAGGTTTTCGTCAGCGGATTTGCTTAATTATCGTCTGACGCGATTTACACGATCATCACATCGCCACGATGTATGATCCGAACGAATCAGATGATATAGAAGTATATATCTGGATCGTCGATGAGACCTTTAATTCCTTAGCCTATGCTGACGCCTAGCTCAGCTGCTAACAGAACTTTATCTAATCTTATTAGATTTATTTTCGACCCAGATGGTCTTCTATTGCTGCCTCAGCTGCAGCAATAATCCGTATTTGTTGTTTATTCGGCAACAGTTATCTTGCTAGGAAGATTTCCAGCTCACTGTCCCTGTTATTCAAACTTTATAGTACCGTAGTATTTTAATTGTTTGGAAACTTGCAGTAGTGATCCCAGTCACTACAAGTTCTCCTTCTCCATAGTTTAAGATAGCATCTTTAGTTCTCTGAGATACTAACAGATGTTCTCAACTTCAATCCAGTGACTATCACTTGGATTGACCCGATTGTGACTCCATATGCTCGAAGCATATGAGACACCAATACAAGTACATTTTAAATGTACAATTTCCAGAGAGTGTTAACAACTTCAAATCTATCCCAGTAGATCTTTATTCCTTAATAAATGTTGTTACTTCCCAGAATTCTACGGAGAATTTCTATGAAAGCCAAGCTTTCGACAATAGCTTTATGGGAATTTTCACTGTCAGTGCGCCCTCCCACTAACCTCCTTATATACACAAGAATTATTTCGTTTTGAGTTAAATCATAAACCATTATGATTATTTTAAAACGTCAGTTCCAAGAACCTTATGCTTGCTTCAATCCAAACATGGATTGAATAATCCGCAAACCTTGTTTGTCGGTTATACAAAATCGTCAGAATGTTATAAACATTCTCCAAAAGGTTTCCTTTTCAGGAAAGCGATTTTGATTTGTAACTGACATATTTCATAAATGAAATATACAGTTATCAACAAGCATTTTCAAAATGGATTTACCATGGCAACAGGTAAAAGGTTAAACCGTTATAAACACAATGTTGATAACGATACCTTTCCGTCAAAAGCCTAGCTTTGTACGTTGGTATGTTGCCATCCATGTATGTCTTCCTTGAAGACGTTTAATGTACCATAGGCACAATGCCTTATGGTACAACAACTAGTATCCAAAATAGTTGTTATACATGGAATCCATTTCGGATTCATGGCACTTTGCCGTAACATAGAGTCGATACCTCGTATCACTTCCTCTAAACGTAGTCGGATGGTACACCTCCATAAGATTGACATCTTAATGAGGTTAGATCAGAAACCCATACCCTAGGTTGTTTTTCTGACTCTATCCGATCTACTAGTTTCTTGTGTATTTGAAGATTAATGGTATAGATTCATCATAGATGAACTATTTATGTTCCATTAATGACTTCGTGCCATGAACAGTGTTACTCTGATTTTCATCGAGTATCACTATCCTCCCACTGACCACTGCATATCGGTATTCCTCTCAGGAAAACCGCATGGTGAGCAACAATCATATTGTTCTCTTGTGAGATTTCTAAGTACTATACTTATGGTTTCCTTCAGGATAACCTATATTGGCACTTATCCAATTTGGGTTTTTAGTTTGGTATCATCCAAACGTTATGCCTGGCATACCCAAATTATTAGGAGTAAGAAACCCCGTTTCTTTCCTGTTCATATCCTATATGATATCTGTCAAACAGATTTATATGGAACCTTATTCTAAATAAGTTTTGCACTGTTAATACATATCCTGTTTGAAGGAAATGATAGCTCAGAGCGACTCGTGATAAACCTTATCATGTCCAACAAAATTCGGTTTTAGTTCGGACACACCGTCTAACTGACATGTCTCGTTTAATTGTGTCCTAGACAACAATGCCATAAATAAGTCTCTATTGATCAAATCAATTTGAGCTATTTATTTGTCATTTATATGTTTGAGATTTTATTATATTCAAAATATAAATTCTGTTATTTACATCTAATGTATTTATCTCAGTATCATCTTTATATAATAAAACACTTTAGTGCTTTAGAATATAAAGGTTCACCCGCAGTGGGTTAAACACTGATAAAGAGATAATGTTTCTAGTCAAACTAGTTACATTATAACAGTTCCTAATTTAAGTACACACCCAAAGGGTAGTTCCTAAACTTAGGTATCTACGGTCGAAACAGCGACTTTCGTCCCGTTTCCGATTCGCAGAGAAATCTCAGCTTGAAGTCAGTATCCTGCTCAAAGCAGATTCTGAATATCAATACATATATATTATGTACCACACTAAGTATTTAAAATCTAATTTCAATACTAGCTGTGAACATAACTAAGACAACATTTTTAAAGTTAGAGCCTCGCCCTTTCTTTAATTCCTTCGTGTCTTCCATATCCAAATGGTAGTCACTTTGGGATATGTCAATTATCCTTTTCAATATTTCACAAACCTTTGGCCAAGCCTTGGGTTTCGGAATATCGAAACGATGTGCACCTCGTGCTACATGCCCAATTGCAAACTTTGACTTTATCTTCTCTAGAATAGTCAATTAATTCTCCAAGAATTATAAATTGCAATTTTAATACTTCTTAAATCAAAAAATTAGATTTATGACAAGTATATTAAATTAAGCATTAAAGTCATCATCACATGAATCTTCCAAAGATTTTATGCTCTACTTATATTGCTTAATTTTGGGCTTAAGGTATAATAAGTTATTTTATCAAATAAAGTAACCTATTATTTATTCCCAATTTGAAAATTAAATCATTTAAAATATTTTAATCCCAGATTATATTTTAAATATCCAACTTTTCAATTTCTTATCTTGATTACAATAGTCCAACTATTTAATCAACGATTAGTGGTACTATTTATTATAATGATTATAATAGTCCAACTATATAATCAAATATAATCCAAATTAATTAACCTCAATTACATTGATTACTATAATCCAATTATAAAATCAACTGTAAACTGAAATTAATTAATTTAAATATATTGATTAATATAATCCAATTATATATAATCAAGTATAATACAGTCCAACTGTTTATTAAAACAACATAAAATATATATCCAACTAATACTTTTGATTAATATGACGAATAAAATAAAATGAGCGTGTTTAGCGAGTATTCGAACGAATGTTGCAAATTCAATACTTGCCTCCCACTAATTTTCGTCGAGTCTCTAACCCTCTGTGGAGTACTCGGGAAACCGCGTTTCCTAGTGGGCTAGGATCCCGTTAAATAACACACAACCTTGATCTAATCCAATTTTCTTGAAATTGATCATGCACAACTTCAATTCAACCTCATTCAAGCATACTTCATCAAACAATTCAACCAAATCATGCCTAAATCGAGTTTACCCAAATTAAAGTTTTGACCAAAAATAAGCAAATTGGGGAAAATCAATCCAATCAATTTTTTATCAAATTGATTACATATAACTCAAATTAGATCATATATAAGCATTCTTAAACAATCAATTTGTTAGAATCAAGCTAAAATCAAAAAGCCCCAAATTTGCTCAAGAACCCTAATTCGGTTTTCATGCATCAAAAGCTCAAGATACCATTGTAAGAGTTAAATCAAGTCCCAAGATCAACAAATCATGCACAAAAACCGCATATGAACACATCAAATGAGGTGCGGAATATACTCACATTGATGGGTTTGATGCTAGGAAGAACACAAGCTGCGTTTTCATCCTCCATTGAGCTCGGCAGTAGCTTTCCTTGACATTGGGCTGCTCGGTTTGGACTGGTTTGGACTCCACCATTTTCGGCCATGCATGGACTCCATTGAAGCTCCAAGCTTCAAGCTTTCCAAACTCAAAGAATCACTTCCCTATCACCTATGTATGCCTCCTAGAGTGTGCTAGCACTTATCATCTTCTTAGATTTGCTTCTCAAAAATTCGGTGGAACCCAGAATTTTGAAGAACAAGAATCGGCAGTGATGCCGTGAAGAAGAGAGGAAAAATGAGAGGGAAAAGAGATACCGTGTTCTGCATGTAAGAGAGAGAGGACCGAATAAATAGTAAAAGGGAAAAGAAAAAGTAATATATATTATTCATTTATTTTCCCAAAATAAATAAAACATATATATATTCCAAACCTTTTCATATTCCATCACAATTACTTTATTCTTTAAGTCATATCACATCACTTTTCACATCACATCTATTCACTTAATAAAGTGACATATTGTCAAGTCACATCACTCAAAGTGACAATTGATTTGACGATTGACGCGACTAGCGATTTGACGCTTGATGTGACTCGCGTGCCGCGCTCGAATTCGAAATGCGAATGCGCTCGCAATCACTCTCGGGCTCGGGTTCGCTAATTCCAAATTAATGAATTTTCCGTCGCGTCGTAATTAAGTGATTACGCCTAGCGAATTCACTATTCACGTCGCTAACGAATTAATTCTAAATTAATTCGTTCGCCCGAATTAAAATCTAATTTTAATTCCGCGTCGAAATCCAATTTCGATTAATATATCGAATATATTAATTTTATCGATTAATTCCAAATTAATCGTTCTCTCTCTTTAACGATATTTTATCCGAGATAAAATATCTCCGTAATTAATCCCAGATTAATTTTCTCTCTCATCGAATTAATCCCAGATTAATTCTATCTCTCTTTTCGAATTAATCCCAGATTAATCAAAGTGCGAGTCATACGTCATCGGTGAATCTTCAGGAACCGACCCATGAGATCTCCGGATATGTTGGCAGTAAATACGATCGTCGGACTGTCCGAACACGTAAAGTACCTCGTACTACGTTTATATCGATTTACAAGACAAGGTTGGCTTCTAGCAAAGCGCCATGCCTACCCAATTCTCCAGAAATATTCTTACAGGAATATATAGATCTGTATCAAGCGTAGTATACCGTAGTATTGTGTATATTGGCCCAGTATCGGATAGTCACGTGCTAGGGCTGGGGCTGGATAAGTGTCTGCCCCGTCCGAAGCACATGTCGGATGTCTGGTAACATAGTCTCTATAATCGGATATACATGACCTGGTCACAATATCCCGATTGGTTGCGCAACACTCAAGAGCACTAGTACCGTATCCTGCGTGACATCAACTCCAATATGACTGAAGTGACACTTCCGTCTTGACATCACACCCAATACACTATGACTCTCTGATAAACCCAGAAGTGGTGTACACAGAACCCGTTTAAAGTCCCCTACCACCAAGACCAAAGTCTATCGATTATCGTAAGTATTAGCGATGTAAGTCTCAGGTTAAGACCATACACACCTACCTTGATTTCGGCCTCCCATAGACACATAGTCATAATACCAATGGGATTCCGAGGGGTCTATCCAGAGCGAAGCTGTTTCCCGTACCATCGGTGAAACACGACCGCCTATCGCACTTGCATAAGTATCCAATACTTATATATATGAGAACTATGCCGTTGTGCCCTCACAACGCACACAAGTGCAATACTAGCCTATTCCGCATTATCGATGTCCAGTCTCGATAATACTACGGCTAGGGATATTTAATGATTAATCCTTCGTGGACTGATACTGTCTCATATCATCTCAATCCAGGAACTAATCATAGGGACCTCTCTTCATTTATATATCTATGGTGATCTAATCACAAATGATGAGAGTGCAATTTCCTTATTACATAGTTAATTTGCTACAACAACACAATGATCTGTGCAAATAGTGACGCTATGGGTCATTTTGTCCAACAACCATGTCGTTGACGATGCCCTTTCGCTACAAGCCTAGCTTTGTATGGTTGTATGTAGCCATCCGTGTCGGTCTTTTTCTTGAAGACCCATTTGCAACCAATAGGCTTTACGCCTTCTGGTGCATCAACCAGTGTCCAAACTTGGTTGGTGTATATGGAATCCATTTCGAATTTCATGGCATCTTGCCATAAACCGGAGTCGATACCTTGTATCGCTTCCTCATACGTAGCCGGTTCGTCTTCCTCAATAAGATTAATATCCACATGAGGTGAGATCAGAAACCCATACCTCTTAGGTTGTTTTCTGACTCTCTCCGACCTACGCGGTTCTTGTGTATTAAAAGATTGTGGTACAGTTTCATCCCCGATGAACTATTCATGTTCCATTAAGGAATCGGTACCAGGAATAGTATCACTCCAATTTTCATCGAGTTCTACTTTCCTCCCACTAACCACTGCATTTAGGAATTCCTTCTCAAGGAAAACCACATGTAGAGCAACAAATACTTTGTTCTCTTGTGGGTTGTAGAAGTAATATCCTCTGGTTTCCCTAGGATAACCGACAAATAGGCACTTATCCGATTTGGGTTCAAGTTTGGTACCATCAAAACGTTTAACGTATGCCCAGCATCCCCAAATCTTCAGAAATGAGAAACCCTATTTCTTTCCTGTCCATATTTCATAAGAGTCTGTTGAAAAGACTTTGACGGAACCTTATTCAAAATAAGTGTTGCACTGTTCAATGCATATCCCTAGAAGGAAATAGGTAGCTCAGTGCGATGCATCATCGACCTTACCATGTCCAACAAAGTTCGGTTTCTCCGTTCGGACACACCATTTAACTGAGGTGTTCTAGGAGGAGTCCACTGTGAAAGAATACCATACTCTTTCAAGTAATCGAGAAACTCATTGCTCAAGTATTCTCCACCACGGTCCGACCATAATGTTTTAATACTTTTGCCGGTCTATTTTTCTACTTCTTGTCGAAAATTTTGAATTTCTCAAAATTCTCCGACTTATGTCTCATAAGATACGCATAATCATAACGTGATGCATCATCCGTAAAGGTTATGAACTATTCATATCCACCTCTAGCCTGGCTAGACATGGGCCCACATACGTCACTATGAACGAGGGCTAATAATTCGGTGGCACGTGCACATTTACCGCTAAAAGGTGTTTTAGGCATTTTTCCTAATAAATAAGATTCGCAGACGTCATATGAATTTGGATCAAATCCATCCAAGTACCCACTCTTCGAAAGTGTGGATATGCGAGTCTTGTTAATGTGTCCCAGACGACAATGCCACATATAAGTTTCATCTTTGTTACTTAATTTAAGCCTTTTGTTTGCTACATTATATGTTTGAGATTGATTTATATTCAAAATATAAAGACCATTATACACATCAACACTGCATATCTCAATATCATTTTTATACATAAAACACCCAGTGTTTCTAAATACAAAAGTATACCTACATTGGGCTAAAAAGGATACAGAAATAATATTCCTAGTCAAACTAGGTACATAATAACAGTCTGATAAGTTTAGTACATGTCCCGAGGGCAGTTCCAAAATATAAGTCCCAACGGCCAAAACGGCAACTCTAGTGCCATTTCTAACTCGGAGGTTAATCTCTCATGAGGCCAGTCTCCTGCTAATCTGCAGATCTTGCACATCAGTACATATATGAGTACCACAACCAGAATCAAAAATCCAATTTTTAAAACTAGAAGTAGACATGTTTATTTCTATAACAAACATATCTGAAGTCGGTGCCTTGCCCGCTTTGATTTCCTTCATGTGCGCCTTATACTCACGGCAGTCCGCTTTCAGTGACCCCGTTTGCCACACTGCAGACATACATCTTAGGATTTGTCCTTTGCCTTCCCAGAAGACTTTGACGATTTGGCCTTGCCCTTCTTCTTCTTCTTCTTCTTCTTCTTCTTCTTCTTTACACCTCCAGTAGCCTTTGTCCAAGCCTTGGCAGACTGAGATGTTGAAGCGAAGTGCGCCTCATGCTTTTTACCCTTCAAAAGCTCATTCTCTGCTTCACGCATCATTACCATCAAATCTCCAATAGTATGGTCTTGGTTCATCATATTATAGAAGTCTCAACCTCAAAGGTTATGCCTAGCTGACCTAGCTGTTCGATGTCAGCAATCATCTGCGACACATGGTGCTCGACAGATGTACCCTCTGACATTCGAGAGCGAAAGAGCTTCTTCTGTAATTCATATTTTACGATCTAAGGTTAAATCGATGAAGGTCCTTTAATTTTGCCATCATAGTATAGGGATCCAATCCCTTGTTCTGGCGATGAAAATGAGGGGTCATTGCAGCGAGCATGACGGATTGAGCAGTTGAGTTGTCATCGCTATAAGCCTTCCAAAGCTCAAGCTCAAGCGGCTGCTCATTTCCGGGCTTAGGCCCGAGAGATCTCTCTATCGTATAGAGCATTCTTTCAGCCCCCAGGACAGTCCTAAGGTTCATATCCCAGTCAGGAAAGTTTGCACTATTAAAGACATTTTCGCCCATGATAATGTCTCTAACCCCGATCATTCCAGCCATCTTAATTGCAATAGTCTAACTATTCAATTAACGATTTTTTGGGTACAGTCCAACTGTTACAATAAAAAATAATAAAATATTGGTCCAAATAATAAATACATAAAATGACGAAATAATTTGAAAGCGCGTATTGGCAAGTATCTGAACGAAATTGAAAATTCAATACTAGCCTCCCACTATTTTTCGGCGAGCCTCTAACCATTTGTGGAGTACTCGGGAAACCTAGTTTCCTAGTGGGCTAGGATCCCGTTAAATAACACACAACCTTGACTTTGGCCAACAAGATGTATGATATTTAACTAGGTAGATCTCTAAGATCAATTGGATCTCATCCAATTTCTAGATCCGGTAGGTGGACCTTCAAGTCTGAAACATATATACAATGTATATGTCAATATATCCAATATATTTTCCTAACCTTTTCCTCTGAATCAACTAAGCCTTGACTTTGGCTCAACAAGCTTAATGATTCCAGTTAAGCGGGACCCATTGACTTTGGAAAACTTCGTAATTCATGTCGATGAACAAGAAGTGACCATGACTTTGGCAAACAAATCACAACTTGCCCAAGACATGCGATATGGAACAAAGCTTTCATGGTTCAAACACATCCGCGATGGACATTGATCTTGACTTTGGCCAACAAACCAATGCCAATCTTGGATCTTGTGAAAGAACCATTCAATGGAAGGAAAACGCTTAATATTTGATTGAGGGTTTTCGCGTAAATTGGTAACCAATTTATTATCTTTGATTATGTCTCATCATACACCCTTAAGCATGCATTCTAAAAGCATAATAAGGTGCGAATAAAATAATAATGATATGCGGATGGATACATAACAAATTATTCCTAGAACAAATCACTCAATTTCCTCTCCCCGGCTAGCACTATTCTAACTTCTACCCAATTACATAATACAATAAAGAAACCTTATTAACATTGAGGGGAATTGGTGAGAAGAGAATTACGAAGAGTCAAGAGATAAAGGCTGGACACGCAGGTCCAATTTAATAAATTCTAAATTTATCACAACAATTTCCAAAGCATGTTATTCAATCAATCTAATCCAATTAATTAATCTTTGAATTAAGTGATCATCCAATGTTCAAAAACGATTTGATTTGCGCGAGTCTAACTCGTTTAAGAATAAGTACTCAAAGTGCGTATTCTTGAATTATATCGAACTACAATTTTAAATCCGATTTAATTTGTATTCAATACTAATTCTTATTTAATTCCAAATTAAATAATTACACTTTATTAATGTGCCTTTTAGACTTAGATTCTAAATCTAATCTTAATGGGTCTCAAAGGCCCAATTAACATCCAATGTCTATTTAATTAAAGTCCAATGGGATTTTAATTAATTTCTTAAGGCATGGGCTTTGGCCAATATGGGTCAAACCTAAATGCCAAGACCCAATAAAGGAATCACCCTATTTGCCATGAAATTAATTTCGGCCCATTAGGCCCAATTAAATTTAAAAGGCCCATTTATTATATTTGGACTTAACGGAATGGTTTTAGGCCTAATTTGGATCTAATCCAATTGTCCTACACCAACTTGGTCCAACCAAGCCCATTAGGCCCAAATATAACAATTTTAGCCAAATTCCAAATTTAAGCCTAATTAATTAAATTCCAATATTCCAAATATCACAATTTATTTAATTAAAGTGTATAGCCATAATTAATTAGTTAAATTAACATTTCCAAAACACCAATTTAATTAATTAATCATGCTTTATTATTTTCAATACATGTCCAACACAATTGAAGCAAAATCAACTCATACACATGCTCTTTAAGTCATGGCAATATAGGCATTTTATATCCGATTTTGATTTCAATCCAATTAAATCACAAATCAATATACTCATACATTTTAAACACATCCAATGGTCTAAAATTCAAAAAATCACCATGACATTAGGGCTCCATCAATTCAGCCAAGCCATAAAATTTGGGGAAAATTAATCTAATCAATTTTTCATAAAATTAATCATGCATAACTCTAAGTTAACATAATCTAAGCATACTCAAAAAATCAATTTGATAAAATCATGCTCCAAGAAAAAAATACCCAAATTCAAGATAATGAACCCTAATCAATTTCATGTTTTATTTGGCTCTTGATACCATTGTTGGGTTCTCTAAGAACATGCCAAGGATCTATTTAAGCATAAAACATGTGAATACTCGAAGTAAGATAGCGGAAAAATACTTACAACGATCGGATTAGTGGATGTAGGAAAGTTCAAAAATTTCCTCTTTGAGAAGTGCTCCAAGATCTTCTCTTTGATTGTATGTGGGGCTCCAAGCTTGGTAAATGAATTCCAAACTCAAAGAATGTTTCCCTGTCACCTTTGTAAACTCTTTAAGTGATAGCTAAGGAAGAAAATTGCAACAAAATTCTTCCCTTATGTCTTTGTGGTTCTCGGTAATTGAGAGAAAAAAAGAGGGAGAGTCACGCTCAAGTGAAAGAGAAGAGAGTGATGTGTGTTGACTTGTTTTATTTTCAAAAAAAATTAAAAGACATATACCAAATATCCAAAGTTGGTAAAAGTCTCACAAATCAAGGTTGAGTATTTTACAAGCCATCACCAACAACTAACAACTTCCATCAAGCAAAAGTTTGATAAAGTTGACTAGGTGATGTGACTTGTGGGCCCCACTATAAATTCCAAAATCTGAGTGCTCGGGTTCGTTAATTCCGAATTAACGAATTTTCTTTGCGACTTAATTAAATCAAATTTAATTAAATAATAATGCCTCACAAAATTATTACAAAAGTCGCTCGTGATTAATTCTAAATTAATTCATTCGCCCGAATTAAAATCCTATTTTAATTCCGTTATGAAATCTAATTTCATATAATATACCGAATATATTATTTAATCGATATAATTCCAAATTAATCGTTCTCTCTCTCTTCTAATTCAATTTTATACCAGATAAGTTCTCGCCGTAATTAATCCTAGATTAATTTTCTCTCTCTCATAATTAATCCCAGATTAATTATGTTCGAGTCATACGTCATCGATGAATCTTCGGGAAGCGACCCATGAGATCCCTAGATATGTTGGTAGTAAATTCGGTCGTCGGACTATCCGAACACATGCATACCTCGTACCACATTCTTGCCAATTTACAAGACATCGTTGGCTTTGTTGGACAATTATGACCCATAGCGTCACTATTTGTACAGATCATGGTGTTGTTGTACAAATTAACTATGTGACAAAAGAGATTGCACTCTTATCATTTGTGATTAGATCACCTAGATATATAAATGATAGGAGGTCACTATGATTTGTTCCTGGATTGAGAATGATATGAGACAGTATCAGTCCACGAAGGATAAATCATTAAATATCCCTACTCAGAGTATTATCGAGATTGGACATCGATAAATACGTAAAAGACTAGTATCACACTTGTGCGCGTTGTGAGGGAAAAACGGCATAGTTCTCATATATTTGGGTATAGGATACTCATGCAAGTGTAATAGGAGGTTGTGTTTTACCGATGGTACGGGAAACAGCTTCGCTCTGGATAGACCCATTCGGAATTCCATTGGTAGTATGACTATGTGTCTATGGAAATCCGAAATCAGGGTAGGTGTATTTGGTCTTAACCTGAGACTTGCACCGCTAATACATGCGACAATCAATATACTTTAGTTGCTTGTCATCCGATATATGCTTCGTACGGGGCAGACATTGTACCAGCCCCAGGCCTTGCATATGATCATCCAATACTGGATCGAAATACGCAATATTACGTATACTATGCCTGATATAGATCCTTTATTCCTATAAGGATATTTTTGGAGAATTAGGTAGGCATGGCGCTTTGCTAGAAGCCAACCTTGTCTTGTAAATCGGTACAAACGTAGTATTAGGTACTTACGTGTTCGGATAGTCCGATGACCGAATTTACTACCAACATATTCGGGGATCTCATGGGTCGCTTCCCGAAGATTCACCGATGACGTATGACTCGCACTTTTAATTAATCTGGGATTAATTAGATGAGAGAGAAAATTAATCTGGGATTAATTGCGGAGATATATTATCTGGGATAAAATATCATTAAAGAGAGAAAAAGATTAATTTGGAATTAATCGATTAAATTAATATATTCGATATATTAATCAAAATTGGATTTCGACGCGGAATTAAAATTAGATTTTAATTCGGGCGAATGAATTAATTTAGAATTAATTCGTTAGCGACTTGAATAGTAACTTCGCTAGGCTTAATCATCTAATTACGTCGCAACAGAAAATTCATTAATTTGGAATTAGCGAACTCAAGCCCGAGATTGTTTGCGAGCGCATTCGTATTTTGAATTCGAGTGCAGCACGCAAGTCAAATCAAACGTCAAATCATTAGTCGCATCAAGCGTCAAATCACTTGTCACTTTGAGTTATGTGACTTGACAACTTGATTGAAATATGTGACTTGATGGGAGTTGTTGAAAAGCTTTTGAAAGCTTGATTGACATTTAATATATTAAATGTTTTGGTATATGTTGAATTGATTTTAGAAATCAATTAACTTTTACACATTTTCAACTCTCTCTTCTCTCTTCTCCACTTCTCTCTCACGCCGATGGAGGGCAGTTTTTTCCTCTGGTTTGCCGATAACTTGGAGGAAAAAGGGGAAGCAAAGTTCTTGGTTTTTGTGGTAAAAATCAAGAGAGTTAGCACTCTGAGAGACATGCGAAGATGATAGGGAAGTCCACCCATGAGCCGGGAATCGTTTGACGAAGCTTGGAGCTTGTTCCGTGAGCATCAATAGACGCCAAAACAGTGAGGAAATCAGCCACTGCCGAGCAGTCCTTGGAGGCAAAGAAAACATAATTTTTGTTACCTCGGGCATCGCTTAACCGATCGATGTGAGTATTCCGTAACTCCCTCGTTGTATTCGCTTATGTTTCATGTTTGTTTATTGATCCTTGGGACCTTAGCAAACTCCAACAATGGTATCAGAGCAAGGTTAAGCATGAAATTGATTTAGGGCTTAAAATTTGGGTAAATTATATTTGAGCATTTTTTAATGAAATTTGATGAATTAGTATTCTTAAATATGTTTTAATTGAAGATTGATTGGATCAATTTGAAGAAAATTTTGTTTGGAACAAATTTGCCAAAATTTTGGTGTTGGCTGAATGTTACTATGCCCTAAAATCTTGGTAATTTTTGTTTCGTTGATCATGGATGACTTGAAACGATTTGGGAAGTTGTTGATTTAATGTCGATTGTGGATTTAATTGGATTGAAACCGAATCGGACCCAAATTGCCCATATTGCCGAGAGCTTTAGCATGTAAAATTGGGTTTGATTTTGATGAAATGTGTTGGACATGTTTTGTTGTAATTGAGCATGATTAATTGTATAAATTAATGTTTTGGAAATATTGATTTGGGTGATTAATTGTGTTTTATACACTTTAGTATAATTAAATTGGGAAATTGGATTTTTGGAATTTAATTATTTGGGCTTAAATTGGATTTGGCTGTTGTGTGTAATTGGGCTTATTGGGCTTGTTGTACCATGTTAGGTTTAGCCAAATGGATTGGATCCAATTGGGCCCAAAACCGCTTCCATAAAGCCCAAATGCGACAAATGGACCTTAAAGTTTAATTGGGGCCTCTAAATTGATTTCTGGGCTTATGGGGTGTAACTCCCAGATTGGACTTTGGTTATTGGGTTCGACCCGAGTTGAACAAAACTCACGCCTCTTAAGAAATTAATTAAAATCCCATTGGACTTTAATTAAATTGACGTTAGACGTTAATCGGGCTTTGAGACCCGTAACGATTAAATTTGGAATTTAAGTCGTAAAAGGTTATTAATAACGTGTAATATTTAATCTGGAATTAAATAAGCGGATTAGAATTAAAACATATTAAATTGGATTAATGTTTTAGTTTAAATTAATTGAGAATTCATACTTTGAGTACTTATCATAAAACGAGGTTTGACTGCGCAAAATCAAATCGTTGTTTGAACATTGGATGATCACTGATTATCAGATTAATTAATTTGATTAGATTGATTGATAACATGCTGTGTGAATACATGTTGCGATGCATGAATAATGTATATTGGATGGATATTAAATGGTTGAGGCATTTTAGAAATTGTTAATACATTTGATTATTAATTGGACCTGCGCGTGTCCAGCCTTATTACCTCTTTATTCATTTGTCTTCTCTTCTCACCTATTTCCCCTCAATTAAATGAGGTTTTTTTTAGAAAGTGTAGTTGTTAACGGGTAGAAGTAAATACTTGTGCTAGCGGGGAGAGAGAGAGAAACGGGAGAGATTTGATATAGGTCAATGTGTAAATTATCCATCCGCATATCATTATTATTTATTATACGCGCTTTATTATGTATTTAGAATGCATGTTTTGTTGGATAAAATGACCCATAGCGTCACTATTTGACAGATCATTGTGTTGTTGTAGCAAATTAACTATGTGACAAGGAAATTGCACTCTCATCATTTGTGATTAATCACCATAGATATATAAATGAAGAGAGGTCCATATGATTAGTTCCTGGATTGAGATGATGAGACAGTATCAGTCCACGAAGGATTAATCATTAAATATCCCTAGCCGGAGTATTATCGAGACAGGACATCGATAATGCGGAATAGGCTAGTATTGCACTTGTGCGCGTTGTGAGGGCACAACGGCATAGTTCTCATATATATAAGTATTGGATACTTATGCAAGTGCGATAGGAGGTCGTGTTTCACCGATGGTACGGGAAACAGCTTCGCTCTGGATAGACCCCTCGGAATCCCATTGGTATTATGACTATGTGTCTATGGGAGGCCGAAATCAAGGTAGGTGTGTATAGTCTTAACCTGAGACTTACATCGCTAATACTTACGATAATCGATAGACTTTGGTCTTGGTGGTACAGGGCTTTAACCGGTTCTGCGTACACCACTTCTGGGTTTATCAGAGAGTCGTAGTGTATTGGGTGTAATGTCAAGACGGAAGTATCACTTCAGTCATATAGAGATGATGTCACGCAGGATACGGTACTAGTGCTCTTAAGTGTTGCGCAACCATCGGGATGTTATGACTAGGTCATGCATATCCGATTATAGAGACTAGTTACCAGACATCCGACATGTGCTTCGACGGACGGGGTAGACACTTATCCAGCCCCAGCCCTAGCACGTGACTATCCGATACTGGGCCGATATACACAATACTATGGTATACTACGCTTGATACAGATCTATATATTCCTGTAAGAATATTTCTGGAGAATTGGGTAGGCATGGCGCTTTGCTAGAAGCCAACCTTGTCTTGTAAATCGGTATAAACGTAGTACGAGGTGCTTACGTGTTGGATAATCCGACGACCGTATTTACTGCCAACATATCCGGAGATCTCATGGGTCGCTTCCTGAAGATTCACCGATGATGTATAACTCGCACTTTAATTAATCTGGGATAATTGGAAGAGAGAGAAAATTAATCTGGGATTAATTGCGGAGATATTTATCTGGGATAAAATATTAATAAAGAGAGAGAACGATTAATTTGGAATTAATCGATAAAATAATATATTTGATATATTATTAGAAATTGGATTTCGACGCGGAATTAAAATTAGATTTTAATTCGGGCGAACGAATTAATTTAGAATTAATTCGTTAGCGACGTGAATAGTGATTTCGCTAGGCGTAATCATTTAATTACGATGCACAAGGAAAATTCGTTAATTTGGAATTAGCGAACCCGAGCCCGGGATTATTTGCGAGCGCATTCGCATTCGAATTCGAGTGCGGCATGCAAGTCAAATCGTGCGTCATATCGCTAGTCGCATCAATCGTCAAATCACTTGTCACTTTGAGTGATATGACATGACATGTTGTCACTTTATTAAAGTGAATAGATGTGATGTGAATTGTGATGAGAAAATGATGAAAAGCATAATAGACTTTTGCTTTTTGACTTTTGATATATATGAAAAATGATTATATATTTGTTTTGTTTTTGGAAATAAAATAAATATGATAAACAAATCATTTTCTCTCTCTCACTCACCATACGCACTTCTCCTTTCCCTCTTTTTTCTTTCTTCTTCCTCTCTCACGGCTTCAAGCCGATTTCTTCAAAAATCTTCTGGTTTTGACCGAAATTTTGAGAAGCATTTGAAGAAGAGTAGTGCTAGCACACACATGGGTTATATTATGGTGATAGGGAAACGAATTTGTGAGCTTGGATTTATTTTTGGAGCTTGAAGCTTGGAGCTTCAATGGAGGTCATCAATGGCCGAACATGGAGGAGACCACCCCACCAACGCGAGCAGTCCACCTGTGCGCAGCTCACTGCCGAGCAGAAACATGCAGTGCGTTTTTTGGTTCTTCGTAGCATCCAACCATCAATGTGAGTATGAATTCCGCCTTACTCCTTTGTGTATTCAACTCGTTTTTATGCATGTTTGTGATCCTTGGGACTTGATTGAAACTCAACAATGGTATCTTGAGCTATTGGTTGCATAAAACGATTAGGGTTCTTGAGCAAAATTTGGGGCTTTTTGATTTAAGCATGATTTTAACAAATTGTTTGTTTAAGAATGCTTGTATATGAATAAATTAGAGTTATATGTAATCAATTTGATAAAAAATTAATTGGATTGATTTTCCCCAATTTGCTTAATGTTGGCCAAAACTTTAATTTGGGTAAACTCAATTTGAGCATCAAATGATTAATTGTTTAGTATAGTATGCTTGAATGAGGTTGAATTGATGTTGTGCATAATCAATTTCATGAATTTGGTTGGATCCATTTTTCCCTAAATTTTGGCATGACAAATTTGGGTAACTTGATTTTGAGCATGTTTAATGAAATTGGATGATTTAGAATGCTTAAATGTTGTTTAATTGATGATTGATTAGATCAATTTGATGAAAAGTGTTTGGAACAATTTTTCCCCAATTTGCTTGTGATGGCCGAATTTGGCAGTGCCCTAATGTCTTGGTTTTTTGATTTTTTGTTCATTGGATGACTTAGAAATCATTTGGGGATGTTGAATTTATGTTTGATTGGGTTCAATTGGATTGAATTTGATTTGGGCATTTTTTCCCCTTATGGCCGAGACTTTAGCATGTAAAATTGGGTTTGATTTTGATTTAATTATGTTGGACATGATTAATTGATGTTAAGCATGATTAATTGGACAAATTTAGTGTTTGGAAACTTTGATTTGGGTAATTAATAATGCTATACACTTTAGGTAATTTAATTGAAAATTTGGAATTTTTGAAATTAAATTATTGGGCTTAAAATTGGATTTGGGCTTTTAAGTTGTTATTGGGTTTATTGGACTTTGTTGTACAAAGTTGGTTTAGGCCAAAATTGGTTGGATCCAATTAGGCCCAAAACCGCTTCCAAAAGGCCCAAATGCGACTAATGAACCTTTAACGTTTAATTGGGCCTAAATTAATTTATGGGCTTATGGGGTAACTCCCGGATTGGACTTTGGTTGCGGGTTTGACCCGAGTTGACCAAAAGTCCACGCCTCAAGAAATTAATTAAAAGCCCATTGGACTTTAATTAAATTAATATTGGATATTAATCGGGCTTTGAGACCCGTAACGATTAAATTTGGAATTTAAGTCGTAAAGGTTTATTTTATAAAGTGTAATATTTAATTTGGAATTAAATAATGAATTAGAATTAAATGCGTATTAAATTGGATTTAATTATGTAATTTAATTTAATTCGTAGAATCGTACTTTGAGTACGTGTTCGCAAATACGAGTTTGACTCGAACAAAATCAAATCTTTGTTTGAACATTGGATGATCACTAATTATCAAGATTAATTAATTGGATTAGATTGATTGATAACATGCTTGTATGAATACATGGTTGTGATGTTTGAATAATGTATATCGGATGGATATTAGCCGGGTGGGGCGATTTTGGAAATTGTAATAAATTTGATTTATTAATTGGACCTGCGTGTCCAGCCTTATCTCCTATTTCTTTGTATTCTCTTCTCACCTATTCCCCTCCATGAAATGAGGTTTCTTTAGAAGTGTAGTGTAACGGGTAGAAGAAATACATGTACTGCTAGCGGGAGAGAGAAAGTGAGAGATTTGATCTAGGATCAATGTGTAAAATATCCATCCGCATATCATTATTATTTTATCATATGCGCTTTATTATGTGTTTAGAATGCATGTTTAAGGGTGTATGATGATGAGACCTTAACAAAGATAATTAAATTGGTAGCCAATTTGCACGCGAAAAACCCTCGTTAAATATCAAGCGTTTATTTTCCTTCCATTGAGTGATTCTTACTCAAGATCCGAGATTGGCAGGGGTTGTTGGCCAAAGTCAAGCCCTTGTCCGTCGAAGATGTGTTTTAATCACGAGGCTTTGTTCCATATCGGTGTCGTGTCCAAGTTGTGGTTTGTTGGCCAAAGTCAAGACCACTTCTTGTCCATTGACATTGATTACGAAGCTTCCATGTCAATGGGTCCGCGCTTGACTGGGATCACTAGGTTTGTTGTGCCAAAGCCAAGGCCTAGTTGATTCAGAGGAAAAAGGTTAGGGTATACATTCGATGTATAGGCATATATAAGATATATGTTTGGACTTGGATGTCCACCTACTGGATCTAGGAGTTGGATGAGATCCAATTGATCTTCGAGATCTACCTAGTTAATTATCATACAATTTGTTGGCCAAAGTCAGATTGTGTGATATTTAACGGGATCCTAGCCCACTAGGAAAACGGTTTCCCGAGTACTCGACAGAGGGTTAGAGGCTCGACGAAAAATAGTGGGAGGCAAGAATTGAATTTGCAATATCGTTCATTACTCGCCATACGCGCTCATTTAAATTATTTCGTCGTAATATTAAATGTTAGTTGGACTAATATTTAAATTGTTGTTTTAATAAACAGTTGGACTGTATTATACTTGATTATATATAATTGGATTATATTAATCAATATATTTGAATTAATTAATTTCAGTTTACAGTTGATTTTATAATTGGATTATAGTAATCAATGTAATTGAGGTTAATTAATTTGGATTATATTTGATTATATAGTTGGACTATTATAATCATTATAATATATATAGTACCACTAATCGTTGATTAAATAGTTGGACTATTGTAATCAAGATAAAATTGAAAAGTTGGATATTTAAAATATAATCTGGGATTGAAATATTTTAAATGATTTATTTTCAAATTGGGAATAAATAATAGGTTACTTTATTTGATAAAATAACTTATTATACCTTAAGCCCAAATTAAGCAAAATAAGTAGAGCATAAAGTCTTTGGAAGATTTATGTGATGATGAGTTTAATGCTTAATTTAATATACTTGTCATAAATCTAATTTTAGATTTAAGAAGTATTAAAATTGCAATTTATAATTCTTGGAGAATTAATTGACTATTCTAGAGGAGATAAAGTCAAAGTTTACAATTGGGCATGTAGCACGAGGTGCACATCGTTTCGATATTCTAAGAACCCAAGGCTTGGCCTAAGGTTTCTGAAATATTGAAAGGATAATTGACATATCCCAAAGTGACTACCATTTGGATATGGCAGACACGAAGGAATTAAAGAAAGGCGAGGAGGCTCTAACTTTAAAAATATTTGTCTTAGTTATGTTCACAGCTAGTATTGAAATTAGATTTTAAATACTTAGTGTGGTACATAAAATATATGTATTGATGTTCAGAATCTGCTTTGAGCAGGATACTGACTTCAAGCTGAGATTGCTCTGCGAATCGGAAACGGGACGAAAGTCGCTGTTTCGACCGTAGATACCTAAGTTTAGGAACTACCCTTTGGTATATACTTAAATTAGGAACTGTTATAATGTAACTAGTTTGACTAGAGACATTATCTCTATATCAGTGTTTAATCCGTTGCGGATAAAACCTTTATATTATAGAACACTAAGTGTTTTATTATATAAAGATGATACTGAGATAAATACATTAGATGTAAATAACAGAATTTATATTTTGAATATAATAAAATCTCAAACATATAAAATGACAAATAAATAGCTCAAATTGATTTGATCAATAGAGACTTATTTGTGGCATTGTTGTCTAGGACACAATTTACAAGACTCGTATATCCACACTTTTGAAGAGTGGGTACTAGGACTGATTTGACTATTCAAATAAGGTCTGCGAATCTAGTTTATTAGGTAAAGTACCTAAAATACTATTTACTTGGTAATAGTAAAAGGGCCACCGATCTGTTAGCCCTATTCATGGTGAAGTAAGTGGGCCCATATCTAGCTAGGCTAGATGTGAACATGAATATTTCGTGACCTTAACGGATGTGGCATCACGTTATGGTTATGTGTTTCTTTTGAAGAACACAAATCGTAAACTTTTGAAGTTTCGACACGAAGTAATAAACAGATCGGCTATAGTATTATTCCGCCACGGTAAGACCGTAATGGAAAATACTTAAGCAATAAGTTTCGTATATACTTGAAAGAGTATGGTATTCTTTCAAATGAGGACTCCTCCCGGAACACGTCAAAGTGACGGTGTGTCCGAACGGATTAACCGAATCATGTTAGACATGATAAGGCTAATCATGAGTCGCTCTGAGCTACCATTTCCTTCAACGGATATTATTAACAGTGCAAAACTTATTTAGAATAAGGTTCCATATAAATCTGTTTGACAGATGTCATATAGGATATGAACAGGAAAGAAACGGGGTTTCTCATTTCCTATAATTTGGGTATGCCAGGCATAACGTTTGGATGATACCAAACTAAGGACCCAAATTGGATAAGTGCCATATAGGTTATCCTAAGGGAAACCTAAGTATAGTACTTATAAATCTCACATGAGAACAATGTGATTGTTGCTCACCATGCGGTTTTTCCTGAGAGGAATACCGATATGCAGTGGTCAGCGGGGGATAGAGGATACTCGATGAAAATCGGAGTAATACTGTTCAAGGCACAAGGTCCGTAATGGAACACAAATAGTTCATCAATGATGAATCTATACCATTAATCTTCAAATACACAAGAAACCGCGTAGATCAGAGAGAGTCAGAAAACAACCTGGGGTATGGGTTTCTGATCTCACCTCATAAAGATGTTAATCTTTTAAGGTACACCAACTGATTACGTATGAGGTAGTGATACAAGGTATCGACTCCCTATTATGGCAAAGTGCCATGAGTCCGGAATGGATTCCATGTTTAACAACTATTTTGGATACTAGTTGTTGTACCACAAGGCATTGTGCCTATGGTACATTAAACGTCTTCAGGGAAGACATACATGGAAGGCAACATACCAACGTACAAAGCCGGGCTTTTGACGAAAAGGTATCGTTATCAACATTGTGTTAATAACGGTTCAAACTTTTACCTGTTGCCATGGTAAATCCATTTTGAAGATGCTTGTTGATAACTGCATATTTCATCTATGAAATGTGTCAGTTGCAGATCAAAATCGCTTTCCTGAAAAGGAAACCTTTTGGAGGATGCTTACAACATCCTGACGATTTTGTATAACCGACAAACAAGGTTTGGGTTATTCGATCCATGTTTGGATTGAAACAAGCATAAGGTTCTTGGAACTGACGTTTTGAAATAATCATAATGGTTTATGATTTGACTCAAAACGAAATAATTCTTGTGTATATAAGGAGGTTAGTGGGAGAGGGCACTGACAATGAAATTCCCATAAAGCAATCGGTGAAAGCTTGGCTTTCATAAGAAATTCTCCGTAGAATTCTGGGGAGTAACAACCTTTATTCAAGGAATAAAGATCTACAGGGATAGATTTGGAGTTGTTAACACTCTGGAAATTGTACATTTAAAATGTACTTGTATTGGTGTCTCATACGCTTCGAGCATATGGAGTCACAATCGGGTCAATCCAAGTGATAGTCACTGGATTGAAGATTAAGAACATCTGTTAGTATCTGAGAGAACTAAAGATGTGTCTTAAACTATGGAGATGGAGAACTTGAAGTGACTGGGATCACTGCTGCAAGTTTCCAAACCGGTAAATAATGCGGTACTATAAAGTTTGAATAACGGGACAGTAAGCTGGAAATATTCCGAGCAAGATAACTGTTGCCGAATAACAAAAAATTCGGATTATTGCTGCAGCTGCTAGGCAGCAATAGAAGCCATTTGGATCGATAATAAATCTAATTAGATTAGATATAGTTTTGTTAGCAGCTGAGCTAGGCGTCAGCACAGGCTAAAGAATTAATGGTCTCATCGACGATCCAGATATATACTTCTATATCATCTGATTCGTTCGGATCATACATCGTGGCGATGTGATGATCGTATAAATCGCGTCAGAAGATAATTACGCAAATCCGCTGACGAAAACCTTTCCTCAGCAATTTGAGCGAACCGTACATAGTTCGGGGGTGTTGGACACTTGAGTGACTGGCTATGTGCCAAGTGGGAGATTGTTGGATAAAATGACCCATAGCGTCACTATTTGCACAGATCATTGTGTTGTTGTACAAATTAACTATGTGACAAGGAAATTGCACTCTCATCATTTGTGATTAAATCACCATAGATATATAAATGAAGAGAGGTCCATATGATTAGTTCCTGGATTGAGATGATATGAGACAGTATCAGTCCACGAAGGATTAATCATTAAATATCCCTAGCCGGAGTATTATCGAGACAGGACATCAATAATGCGGAATAGGCTTGTATTGCACTTGTGCGGGTTGTGAGGGCACAACGGCATAGTTCTCATATATATAAGTATTGGATACTTATGCAAGTGCGATAGGAGGTCGTGTTTCACCGATGGTACGGGAAACAGCTTCGCTCTGGATAGACCCATCGGAATCCCATTGGTATTATGACTATGTGTCTATGGGAGGCCGAAATCAAGGTAGGTGTGTATAGTCTTAACCTGAGACTTACATCGCTAATACTTACGATAATCGATAGACTTTGGTCTTGGTGGTACAGGGCTTTAATCGGTTCTGCGTACTCCACTTCTGGGTTTATCAGAGAGTCGTAGTGTATTGGGTGTGATGTCAAGACGGAAGTATCACTTCAGTCATATTGGAGATGATGTCACGCAGGATACGATACGGTACTAGTGCTCTTAAGTGTTGCGCAACCATCGGGATGTTATGACTAGGTCATGCATATCCGATTATAGAGACTAGTTACCAGACATCCGACATGTGCTTCGGACGGGGGGGACACTTATCCAGCCCCAGCCCTAGCACGTGACTATCCGATACTTGGCCGATATACACAATACTACGGTATACTACGCTTGATACAGATCTATATATTCCTGTAAGAATATTTCTGGAGAATTGGGTAGGCATGGCGCTTTGCTAGGAGCCAACCTTGTCTTGTAAATCGGTATAAACGTAGTACGAGGTGCTTACGTGTTCGGATATCCGACGACCGTATTTACTGCCACATATCCGGAGATCTCATGGGTCGCTTCCTGAAGATTCACCGATGATGTATAACTCGCACTTTAATTAATCTGGGATTAATTAGAAGAGAGAGAGAAAATTAATCTGGGATTAATTGCGGAGATATTTTATCTGGGATAAAATATTAATTAAAAGAGAGAGAGAACGATTAATTTGGAATTAATCGATAAAATAATATATTTGATATATTATTAGAAATTGGATTTCGACGCGGAATTAAAATTAGATTTTAATTCGGGCGAACGAATTAATTTAGAATTAATTCGTTAGCGACGTAAATAGTGATTTCGCTAGGCGTAATCATTTAATTACGACGCAACGGAAAATTCGTTAATTTGGAATTAGCGAACCCGAGCCCGGGATTATTTGCGAGCGCATTCGCATTTCGAATTCGAGTGCGGCACGCAAGTCAATCAAGCGTCAAATCGCTAGTCGCATCAATCGTCAAATCACTTGTCACTTTGAGTGATATGACATGACATGTTGTCACTTTATTAAAGTGAATGATGTGATGTGAATAGTGATGAGAAATGATGAAAAGCCTTAATAGACTTTTGCTTTTTCTTTTTATATATATGAAAAATGATTATATATTTGTTTTTTTTTTGGAAAATAAAATAAATATATATAAACTAAATCATTTTCTCTCTCTCACTCACACTCACGCACTTCCCTTTTCCCTCTCTTTTCATCTCCTCTTCTCACGGCTTCAAGCCGATTTTTTCTCAAAAATCTTCTGGTTTTGACCGAAATTTTGAGAAGCATTGAAGAAGAGTAGTGCTAGCACACACATGGGTTATATTATGGTGATAGGGAAACGAATTTGTGAGCTTGGATTTATTTTTTGAGCTTGAAGCTTGGAGCTTCAATGGAGGTCATCAATGGCCGAACATGGAGGAGACCACCACCACTAACGCGAGCAGCAGTCCACCTGTGCGCAGCTCACTGCCGAGCAGAGACATGCAGTGCGTTTTTAGTCTTCGTAGCATCCAACCCATCAATGTGAGTATGAATTCCGCCTTACTCCTTTGTGTATTCAACCATTTTTATGCATGTTTGTGATCCTTGGGACTTGATTGAAACTCAACATGTTTAAAGGTGTATATGATGAGACCTTAACAAAGATAATAAATTGGTTGCCAATTTGCACTCGAAAAACCCTCGCATAATAAGCGTCTTTTCCTTCCATTGAGTGATTCTCACTCAGATCTGAGACTGACATTGGCTTGTTGGCCAAAGTCAAGGCCTTTGTCCGTCGAGGATGTGTTTGAATCACAAGAGCTTTGTTCCATATTGGTGTCCTTATCCAAGTTGTGGTTTGTTGGCCAAAGTCAAGACCACTTCTTGTCCATCGACATTGATTACGAAGCTTTCCATGGTCAATGGGTCGAGCTTAACTGTGATCACTAAGTTTGTTGTGCCAAAGCCAGGGCTTAGTTGATTTAGAGGAAAAGGTTAGGTAATACATTGGATGTATTGGCATATAAGATATATGTTTCGGACTTGGATGTCCCCCTACTGGATCTAAGAATTGGATTGGATCAAATTGATCTTAGAGATCTACCTAGTTAATTATCATACAATTTGTTGGCCAAAGTCAAGATTGTGTGATATTTAACGGGATCTTAGCCCGCTAGGAACACGGTTTCCCGAGTACTCGACAGAGGGTTAGAGGCTCGCCGAAAAATAGTGGGAGAGGCAAGAATTGAATTTGCAATATTCGTTTAATTACTTGCCATACGCGCTTAATCAAAATATCATTCGTCAAATATATTAAATGTTGGTTGGACTAATATTTAAATGTTGTTTTTAATAATAGTTGGACTATATTCAAACTATTCATTTATAGTTGATTTTATAATTGGATTATATAATCATAAAATTGATTTTAATCTTAAATTAGTTGATTAAATAGTTGGACTATTAAAATCAAGATAAAAATGAAAGATTGACATTTAAAACATAATCCTGGGAAAATGTATTTAAATGGTTTAATTTTCAAATTGGGAATAATTTCAGGATAGTCCTGGAAACTAATAAGTTACTTTATTTGATAAAATAACATATTAGGCCTAAGCCCGAAGTTGAGCAATTAGTATAGTATGATCTTTGGAAGATTCATGTAATGATAACTTTAGTGCTTAATCCATTAAGCTTGTCGCAATAGACTCCTTAATTTCTGAATCAGAACTAAGGATAAGATCCTTAACGTATGATAATGAAATTGAAGGATCTTCATAATCTATACTTAGATTAGAAGTACTAAAATTGCAATAAATAACTCTTGGAGAGTTAATGGCTATTCTCAATGAGATAAGCCAAACTTTGCAATTAGGTAAGTAGCGCAAGGAGCACCTTACTTCGATATTCTAGAAACCCGAGGCTTGGCCAAAGGCTACTGGAATGTTGAAAAGGGCAAAGGCAAAATCATTATAATCTTCTGGGAAGATAAAGGACATATCCCAAAATGTCTGCTTAATATGGCAAACGGATCCGCGGAAGCGTGACTCCCGTTTGGGACCAAAGCAGACATGATGGAATTGAAGACGAGCAAGGCTTTGACTTCAAATATGTTTGTCATAAATATGTTCACTACTAGTATTAAAATTAGATTTTAAACACCTAGTGTGGTACATAATATACTTAATGTTTCAGAATCTGCTTTGAGCAGGATACTGACTTCAGATGAGATTAATCTGCGATTGGAAACGGGACGAAAGTCATTGTTTTTTAACCGTAGATACCTAATTTAGGAACTACCCTTCGGGTTTGTACTTAAATTAGGATACTGTTATAATGTAACTAGTTTGACTAGATACATTACTATCAGTGTTAAAACCGCTACGGGTGAACCTTTATATTCTAGAACACTAAAGTATTTTATTATATAAAGATGATATTGAGATAAACACATTAGATGTGAATATCAGTATTTATATTTTGAATATAAATAAAATCTCAAATACATAACATGACAAATAAATAGCTCAAACTGATTTGATCATAAGAAACTAATTTATGGCCTTGTTGTCTGGGACACAATCAAACAAGAATCGTATATCCACACTTTTTAAGAGTGGGTACTCGGACTAATTTGATTCTAAATCAAATAAAGTCTACGAATCTAGTTTATTGCGCAAAGTGCCTAAAACACTATTTACTTGGTAAAAGTGTAAATGCCACCGATCTGTAAGCCCTAGTTCATAGTGAAGAAAGTGGGCCCATGTCTAGCTAGGCTAGAGGTGGATATGAATATTTTGTGACCTTTACGGATGTGTCATCGCGTTATGGTTATGTGTCTCTTTGAATAACACCAAATCGGAAACTTTTACAGTTTTCGACACGAAATAGACAAACAAATCGGCTAAAGTATTAAACCGTCACGGTAAGACCGTAATGGAAAATACTTAAGCAATAATTTTCTCCATACTTCAAAGATTATAGTATTCTTTCAATGAGGACTCCTCCTGGAACACGTCAGTTTGACGGTGTTTCCGAACGGATACCGAATTTTGTTGGACATGATAAGGTTACTCATGAGTCGCTCTGAGCTACCATTTCCTTCAACGGATAAGCATTAAACAGTGCAGAACTTATTTAGAATAAGGTCCCTAATAATCTGTTTGACAGATATCATATTAGATATGAACGGGAAAGAAACCGGGTTTCACATTCCTGATAATTTGGGAATGTTAGGCATATGTTTGGATGATACCAAACTAAAACCCAAATTGGATAAATGCCAATTGTAGGTTATCCTAGGGATACCAAAGTATACTACTTATACAACTCACATGAGAAGAATTTGATTGTTGCTCACCATACGGTTTTCCTAAGAGGAATTCCGATATGCAGTGGTAAGTGGGAGAATAGTAAGACTCGATGAAAATCAGAGTAATACTATTCCAGGCACCAATTCCTAATGGAACACAAATAGTTCATCAAGGATGAAACTATATCGTTAATCTTCGAATACACAAGAACCGCGTATGTCGGAGAGAGTCAGAAAACAACTTAGGGTATGGGTTTCTGATCTCACCTCATAAAGATGTCTATCTTATTGAGGTGTACCAACTGACTACGTATGAGGAAGTGATACAAGGTTATCGACTCCCTATTATGACAAAGTATCATGAATCCAAAATGGATTCCATGTAAATCAACAAGTTGTGTCAATTACGATTCAACCTTTTACCTGTTGCGACGGTAAATCATTTGGATAATGCTTGCTAAAGGTGCGTATTTCATTTATGAAATATGACAGCTTAACGGGAAAATTACTTTCCTGAAAAGGAAACCTTTTGGAGATGTTTTTACAACATCCTGTCGGTTTTTTTGTACTATAACTAGCAAACAAGGTTTGCAGGTTATTCAATCCATGTTTGGATTAAAGCAAACATAGGTTCTTGGAATTATCATTTTGATGTAATCATAATTGTTTATGATTTAATTCAAAACGAAATGATTCTTGTGTTATAAGAGGGTTAGTGGGAGCGCACTGACAGTGGCTGTCCTATACAATAATGATATATATGTCATTTCTTGGAAATGATATCCCATAAATAGTCGGTGAAATCTTGGCTTTCGAGAAAATTCTCTATAGAATTCTTGTGAGAAACAACATTTATTCAAGGAATAAAGATCTACTGGGATAGATCTAAAAGTTATTGAAACTCTCCAAGAAACAGTACATTGAAAAATGTACGCGACCTGTTGTCTCATACGCTTTGAGCATATGGATTTACAAACAGGCCAATCCGAGTGATAGTCACTGGATTGATATTAAGAATATCCTTTAGTATCTTAGAGATCTAAGGATACTGTCTTAGTCTGCAAGTTTCCTAAACCGATTAAACGACTATAAGTCGCAAACGGTACTACAAAGTTTGAATAACGGAACAGTGAGCTGGAAATCTTCCAAACAAGATATTGTTACCATATAAACAACAAATGCGGGTTATTGTTGTAGCTGAGGCAGCAATGGAAGCCTTCTGGGTCGATAACAAAATCTAATTAGATTAGATATAATTCTGTTAGCAGCTGAGCTAGGCTTGAGCACAGGCTAAAGAATTAATGGTCTCATCAACGATCCAGATACATAATTCGACTATTCATCTGATTTGTTCGGATCATACATCGTGGCGATGTGATGATCGTATAAATCGCATCAGACGAAATCATGTAAATCCGCTGACAAAAGCACTTTTCTCAGTAGTTTGAGCCAACCGTACATAGTTCGGGTGTAAGACACTCGAGTGACTGGCTATAAGCCAAGTGGGAGATTGTTGGACAATTATGACCCATAGCGTCACTATTTGTACAGATCATGGTGTTGTTGTACAAATTAACTATGTGACAAAGAGATTGCACTCTTATCATTTGTGATTAGATCACCTAGATATATAAATGATAGGAGGTCCCTATGATTTTTCCTGGATTGAGAATGATATGAGACAGTATCAGTCCACGAAGGATAAATCATTAAATATCCCTAGTCATAGTATTATCGAGATTGGACATCGATAAATACGTAAAAGACTAGTATCAAACTTGTGCGCGTTGTGAGGACACAACGGCATAGTTCTTATATATTTGGGTATAGGATACGCATACAAGTGTAATAGGAGGCTGTGTTTTACCGATGGTACGGGAAACAGCTTCACTCTGGATAGACCCCCTTGGAATTCCATTGGTAGTATGACTATGTGTCTATGGAAATCCGAAATCAGGGTAGGTGTATTTGGTCTTAACCTGAGACTTGCACCGCTAATACTTGCGAGAATCAATATACTTTGGTTGCGGTCGTCCATGGCTTTAACAGGTTCTGTGTACGCCTTTGCTGGGTATATTGAGAATCGTAGTGTGTTGGGTGTGTTGTCGAGACGGAAGTGTCACTCCAGTCATATAGAGATGATGATCGCGTAGAGATACAAACTGGTTCTCTAAAAAGGTTGCAACCGTCGGGATAATATGACTTGATCATGATTATCTGATATTAAAGAGACTATTTGCTTTCATCCGATATATGCTTCGTACGGGGCAGACACTGTACCAGCCTCAGGCCTTGCATGTGATCATCCGATACTGGATCGAAATACACAATACTACGTATACTACGCCTGATATATATCCTTTATTCCTGTAAGGATATTTCTGGAGAATTGGGTAGGCATGGCGCTTTTCTAGAAGCCAACCTTGTCTTGTAAATCGATACAAACGTAGTACTAGGTACTTACGTGTTCGGATAGTCCGACGACCGAATTTACTGCCAACATATCGGGGATCTCATGGGTCGCTTCTTGAAGATTCACCGATGATGTATGACTCACACTTTTAATTAATCTGGATTAATTAGATGAGAGAGAAAATTAATCTGGGATTAATTGCGGAGATATTTTATCTGGGATAAAATATCATTAAAAGAGAAAACGATTAATTGGAATTAATCGGTTAATTAATATATTCGATATATTAATCGAAATTGGATTTCGACGCGGAATTAAAATTAGATTTTAATTCGGGCGAATGAATTAATTTAGAATTAATTCGTTAGTGACGTGAATAGTGACTTCGCTAGGGGTTAATCATTTAATTACGTCGCAACGGAAAATTCGTTAATTTGGAATTAGCGAACCCGAGCCCGAGATTGTTTGCGAGCGTATTCGCATTTTGAATTCGAGTGCGGCACGCAAGTCAAATCAAGCGTCAAATCATTAGTCGCGTCAAGCGTCAAATCACTTGTCACTTTGAGTGATGTGACTTGACAACTTGATTGAAAGATGTGACTTGATGGGAGTTGTTGAAAAGCTTTTGGAAAGCTTGATTGACATTTAATATATTAAATGTTTTGGTATATGTTGAATTGATTTTAGAAATCAATTAACTTTTACACATTTTCAACTCTCTCTTCTCTCTTCTCCACTTCTCTCTCACGCCGATGGATGGCATTGTTTTCTTCTGGTTTGCCGAGAACTTGGAGGAAAAAAGGGAAGCAAAGTACTTGGTTTTTGTGGTAGAAATCAAGAGAGCTAGCACTCCGAGAGACATGTGAAGGTGATAGGGAAGTCCACCCATGAGCCGGGAATCGTTTGACGAAGCTTGAAGCTTGTTCCGTGAGCATCAATGGACGCCAAAACAGTGAGGAAATCAGCCACTGTCAAGCAGTCCATGGAGGTAGAAAACAGATTTTTTCTTGCCTCGCCCGTCGCTCAACCAATCGATGTGAGTATTCCGCAACTCCCTCGTTGTATTCGCTTATGTTTCATGCTTGTTTATTGATCCTTGGGACCTTAGCAAACTCCAACAGGCTTCTAGCAAACCGTCGTGCCTACCCAAATCTCCAGAAATATTCTTTAAGGAATATGTAATCTATAATAGGCATAGTATACGTAGTATTATGTATTGCGATACAGTATCGGATGTCACATGCAAGGCCTGGGGCTGGAATAGTGTATGCCCCATACAAAGAATATATCAGATTACTAGCAACTAGTCTCTTTAATCGGATAATCATGACCTTGTCATATTATCCGAATAGTTGCAACATAATATAGTACTAGTTTTGTATCTATGCGTGATCAACATCTCCATATGACTGAAGTGATACTTCCATCTTGATATCACACCTAATACACTACGATTCTCAATAAACCCAGAAGAGGCGTACATAGAACCTGTTAAAGCCCATGACGACCAAAACCAAAGCGTATTGATTGTCAGAAGTATTAGCGATGCAAGTCTCAGGTTAGGACCAAATACACCTACCCTGATTCGGATTCCATAACACAAAGTCATACTACCAATGGGATTCCGAGGGGTCTATCCAGAGTGAAGTTGTTCCCGTACCATCGGTAAACACAACCTCCTATCACACTTGTATAAGTATCCAATACTTAAATATATGAGAACTATGATGTTACGCTTCCATAACACGTATTTCCCTCGAATGGAATACCTTTAACCCAACATGATTAGCCCATGCGCACTAGATAATAATGTATGAATAAATAAAGTAATAACACGCAGAAAGTAAAATGAGGGAATAATAAAACACAAACAATGAATGAACATAAAATTAAATAACAAAATGAAACACATGCTTAGAAGTTTCCCAAGCGGTACGTGGAGTTGTATCCCAAGTACAGACCGCACTACCGTCCATTCGGATTTGGCTAAGGAATTTACGTATGGGTTTCCATCCGATATACCGCAAGAGATATCACGTCATCATTAACTCAACATAAATGAAACTATACGTAAAACATAACGATGTGACAAGGAATAATTGAAAAGATAAATAGTAAAGGGGCCCCTCAGGTCTTACCTTTTAAGTTTCTCCTCGGAAGTGCGGTACATTTTCGCCATAAGGGTTAATGCTCCATAACTTTTCTGGTGCGCTGATTTGCGGTTTTCACGGTTTTGGGCTGCCGTTTTCTCTATTTTTGCTATTGTTTTGGATTGATTTGGAGACTGTTTTTGGGACTGGTTTAGAGGCTGGTTTGGGGTGATTTTTGGACTATTTTCATGGGTGTTTTAGTGACTGTTTGGCTTACTATTGTTCGCGATTTGGAGGGCTATTTCTGGACTCGGTTTGGTTGTTATTTTTTTAATCTATTCGGTGAGGGCAGGGGGCTGATTTGTTGTTTTGTTTTGATCGGTTAGGTGTATGTTTTTGTTTTGTTCGGTGCTAAGGGATGGGGCAACTTTGTTGCTTTGGCTTATTGTCTTTTAGTCGGTGGGGCTTTTTTGGTCAGTGCTATGGTTATTTGTTTATGTGAATGGTGTCTTCACAAGTGGTCTTTGTGCGGTTTGAATGAGAGAGTGGCGTGAAGGCAGAAGGAGAGTTAGGGTTTGTTGCTTTGTCGATGGCTTATTGTGCTGCTGGCTTTGACGTGTAAGTTGTGTGTGTTTGTTGAAGTGATTGGCCGAGGATTTTTAATGTGTAAGCTTTGTGTGTGTGTTACGTGAATGAGAGGGCCATGTTCTTGTATTCGGTGTATGGTTCCGAGAGTAGGGTTCGCTCTTTTGTGGTGTTTTTATAGAGAGGGGGAAGAGAGGGAGAAGAAAGAGAGTGGAAGACGTGAAGATGGAAGAGAGAAGAAATGAGCTATTAGCGTTTCTGGTTTGTTTAGTGTTTCAGTCGAGTGTGTCCAAGTGAGAGAGAAAAGTGAGAGCTAGGAGAGAGGCAAGAGAGTGTTTTGGCTTTTTCAGGTTTGCCGAGAGAATAGAGATTTAAGGTTTTTCTGCTATTGGCGTGTGTGTCGAGAGTCTAGAGAGTGTTTTGGTTTTGTTAGGTTTTCCGAGAGAAGAGAGATTGAAGTAGGTTTTTCTTCTTTTTGATAGTGCCGTGTGAGTCTTAGGAAAAGAGGAGGGAAAGGAAGGAAGTTTAGGGTTTGGTTTTGTGATCTTTTTATAGTTGCATGCTAAGGTTTTCATGTAAGGAAACAAATCATGCAAAAAAGTGATGTGTTTTATTAAATTTATTTAGGGAAAGAAATTGTGTAATTTTAGTGGGGATTGGATTCAATATATTTTTAAATTTGGAAGGGGATTTGGGAGTTATTTTGGCATGTGTTAAATGTGATTAAATTGTTCTAATTGATTGGGCTTGGGTGGAATGGGCTTTGTGTAGGCCTAAAAGGGTTGCATGGGTTTTGGATGGGTGCGTATGGGTATGTGGGCTAATATTCAAAACATAGATCAACTAAGCGAACCTGAGGTCAAACAAATGAGTTAATTCTGATAAAATATTAATTTTTAAATTTTCCCTTCCTACGTCTGTTTCCCACGACTTTCGTAACTTATCGGGTAGTGCCTCCATACGAGGCTCATCATTGGGCTTTATGCAAAAATACAGTGTCAACAGTCGCCCCCACTTTGATAGGGCTTGTGCAGTGTGTGACAGAGACAACCCTATCAAAGTTATGCATGTATTTTTACTTACCTGGTTTGTCGGATGTCCTACTTACCTGTTGTTTTACGAGATGCTTCAAACTAAGTTGATGTAAGATCATGGTTCATTTCCGAACCGTTACTGATGTGAGAGGATGGTTCATTTCCGAGCCGTTACTGTTGTGAGATGTGGTCCATTTCTGAACCGTTACTGATGTGAGATGGTGGTCCATTTCTGAACCGTTACTGATGAGAGATGGTTCATTTACAAACCGTTACTAATGTGAGGTAGTTCATTTCTGAACCGTTACTGATGAGAGATGGTTCATTTCTGAACTGTTACTGATGAGAGATGGTTCATTTCTGAACCGTTACTTGTTGAGATGGTGGTCCATTTCCGAACCGTTACTGATTAGAGATGGTTCATTTCTGAACCTTTACTTGTTGACATGGTGGTCCATTTCCAAACTGTTACTGATGAGAGATGGTTCATTTCCGAACCGTTACTTGTTGAGATGGTGTTCCATTTCCAAACCTTTACTGATGAGAGATGGTTCATTTCCGAATCGTTACTTGTTGAGATGGTTCTCCATTTCCGAACCATTACTGATGAGAGATGGGTCATTTCCGAACCGCTACTTGGTAGGTGGTTCATTTCTGAACCGTTACTGATGTGAGATGGTGGTCCATACCCGAACCGTTATTGAGTTGAGATGGTTCATTTTTGAACCGTTCTTGAGTTCGCTCGTCTTTGCCGCTTTTTCCCATTTTTTTCAAAACCTGCAAACACAAAACAAAAATTGCATCTATATGATGTATATGCATGGATGCATTCCCTATTCCAATGGGTTAGGCCTTCCTAGTGCTTATTTGGTGTCCTTCGCCTATTAATGCCTTTAGTCGCCCCCAGGCCTACTTACAATTTTCTTATGTCAATTATATTCCGCTCCTTACTTGCAATTAAAACTCCCTTGGGGGTTTTCACATGTCGCTAAGATTAAATGTCTTTGTCGAATTAATATCAAATATGCTCATGTCACATATATTATGACGCAAACCGAAATAATTCAAACAAGTAAGCAAAACAATGTCTTTATGACTAATAAATGCAAGATTACAAAAATAAACGTCTTCTCATCTGCAGCTTTGTCTTCTTCAGTCTTTTTGGTTCCCTTGAGCGTTAGATTCTTCGACTGCAGTAGTTCTTCTTTCTATTCATTCTTCTCTTTGTCACCGATCGAGAAGTTTTCCCAGGAATCTATCTCTTACCTCGTTTCATCTTCACTACTACTGCCCCATATCTCCATACAAAAGGCTTAGTGGTTGAGGGTTCAGAGGACAAGGCTTTCAGGTAGGCTGGAGTTGATCATGTAGGTGGGTGGTGGAACAGAATGGTAGTTGGGTAGAGGGTTTCTGTGTGTGTTGGGTTGTTCTTTTTCTGGGTCGGGTATTTTATGAGCGTCAATGAGGTTTTGGGTCTCATGCCTAAGGCGGGTGCAGTTGTCAGTTTCGTGGAATTTTCTCTGATGGAAGTTACAATATAGGCTTAGGTCGAGGTTGGGTGGCACAGTGTTTGGAAGAGGTTTAGGCTCTAAGGGTTCTAGGAGTCCTTGCATCTTCGACTTTTAAAACACATTTGAAAAAGGTCTACCAAAATTGGAGAATCGCCTATTTTTTATGGCAATGACCTCAGCAGTAGAGGGCATGGTCCCTGAAGGCCCCCCAATAGTCCTTCTATTATGGCTGTAAAAATTTCGATTCTCGGCTTTCTCTTCCTCGATATCCATGACAGTTTCTCTAAGTTGTCGAAAGTTGTTAATCATAGAGGTCATCCTCCTCAGCTTGTTAAAAATATAGGGCTTGGTGCCATTAATGATCATCTTGATCTGGTCCTTCTCTGAGGGCCGAGTCTGCATTTTCAAAAGCTGGCTTCTCCAGCGATCTACATAATCCTTGAAGCTCTCCTCCGGCTTCTGTTTGGTGTTCTCCAAGTCACGGAGTGACAAGTCGATCTCCAAATCTGTGACATATTGATTCAGAAGGCCTCTGCTAATGCCCTCAGTCATCTTTAAATTTTCTCTCCAGTCCATGATACCACACTACGGGTGCCCCCTCAAGTGACATCCCGAACATCTTCTGAACCTGACGCTTCGACAGACCCACTGAACTCATCACAGAAACATACTATCGAAGATGGACCCTCAGATCCTCATTCCTGTTGAACTAGGCTATGTCGGGCATCTTGAACTGAGAAGGCAGCTGCTCATCAAAAGTCATTGCATCGTAGTCTAGCAAATCTTCATGTTTACCCTTCAGCTTACGGGTAACTGACTCTACCTGATCCCTGAGTTTCTGTAATTCTTCCTGAGACATGGCTACCTTTCCTATGGCATACTCTGCCATGTCATCATCAAAAGCGGGGATCTCATCACTCACCCTATTCGGAGGCTCCTCGCGCCTAACATTCTCATTATTTTCTATTCCCCATGCGCGGGGCACTGCCAGACTGGCCACGGCGGTGGCTAAATCTTGTAACTGCTCAGTAACCTTAGTGATATTGGTCTCTAATTGCTCCATGCGGGAAACCTCATTATCTGACTCACTCATGTTTGCTAACTATTTTTTAACGAGTCTTCCATCTTTTCTAACCCAACAGATATCTATGATGGCTTTCGAAACTATGAGTTAGCATGATGCGTGTATGCATGTGATGCATGAGATATATAAGATGTATATGGTTGTCAAAACAGTATATATCATTTCGACCTTATTTCTTCCACACTTGCGGTAAGTCCATTTCTGTCCTAGGTGTGGCTTATTCCATGCACCAATGTGGGGTACATAAAATATTTCTCTGTTATGCTACATGGGTGAACCTTGGCTACTTCAGTCCATTTCCATCGGTAAAAGACAAATACCGCCCATTTACAACATGGACTAAGCCAATTATGGGGATCGCGTCATTGTCTAGAAACGATGAATTGGGCCTTTGGTAATCACGGTTGTGGGGATGGACTTGGAGATATCCAAAAGTATACAAATATGCCGTAACAAGGCGTATCCTTTCTGGATTAAAGACAATGCGGATATCGGACTCATTCTTGTAGCATATTTGGATGATGATTGGATTTTCTAAGCCCATCAAGATTTCATACAAGTTGGCCCATTATCATTTCAAAGCATTCAATCATATTATTGCGAAGTGCAAACTTGTCCCAGTTGAAAAAGGCCCAACAAGTTTGCATTTTTGCGATAATGTGGCTAAATAACTTCAAATTATAGGGGGCCCAAACACAAAGTGGCCCATCGACATTTTGAAAAATTTTGGTCCAATCGCCATAAGACTTATACTCGTCCCAGTTTAAACGGCCCAACAAGTTCGTATTTTATGACGAGAAGTCCAACTGGATCCAAATGATGATGGTCTCAAACACAAGCATAAAGGGTGGCTTCTATAGGTCATACAACTATGGTTCACATGCGGGTTTATAGGGAGATGGATAAAGGCTCCCACCGGCGAAGGGTTGCCCACAACTAGGTCTCCCCACTCAAGGGTTCGGGCGACCAAATGAGCGTACCTTTTTTATACCATAAGGTATGTGCTAACGAGTGATAATGCCATATAACGATCCGCCACTCCGAGCGAAAGCGACTTCACGATATATGAAGCCATCAAGGTAAAAAAAGGGTATGCAAAATATTAGAGACAAGGTTAACTAAAGCAAAAATCACAGACATTACAAGAAATTATTTCGGGTTGATTCTCTATCCCCAGTGGATTCGCTAGAGTGTGGACATAGGCACAGAGGTGGGCGACGCTGTCCGGGCTCGCAGCCCATTGGGAGTACAGAGTAGCACGCGGGGGACTAAACCGGAGAATAAATGGAGTCGCCACCCAATGTGAACTGGGAAATGATTTAAGTCCGCACTCACCCATCGCAAGGGAGGACCTCAAACCGTTGGGTTCGGAATGGTCCATTACTTATGCCAATTGTAATGAAAGGATTTATGCAATAATATGACCAAGTCATATGTAACACATGTAAGATAATTTAATCAACACACAAGTTTGCACACCCATAATTGTAAATAAAAATGAAGGCAAATGCATAATTCCATAGACATATTAAACCAAAAAGTGCAAAAATATAAATAAATAATAATAATCGAAATGCTAATAACAATGGAAAATAATCCAGTGCATAATATAAAAGAAATGATCAAAGAAGCAAGCATGCATAAAATATGATGAAATGAGGTATGTTCACTGCAAGTACGTTCGTGTAGCATTCGAAAACATGTTCGAACGGTAAACAGAATACATGCGTTCGTATAGCGTTCGAAAACGTGTTCGAATGAAAATAAGGTAGAATGCATGCGTTCGTGTAGCATTTGAGAACGCGTTCGAATGAGATTACCAAAGTGGTATCTAAAATGACATAAATGCGTGCGCGAGCGTTTTTTCAAGCGGTACATGGAGTTGTATCTGAAGTACAGACCACACTATCGTCCATTCGGATTCAGCTACAGAATTTATGTCTGGGTTTCCATCCGATATATCGCGAAAGGCAATACTCAAGCATTAACACAGTATGAATGTGAAGTGAAAAATGAAAAATGACAACCAAAAAAGGTGAATAACAATATCAACAGAAGAATGGTGTGACCAAGAGCTTTGGCCAACGTCCATATGGGATCTTGTATACCCGGCGCGGCAAAACATTGTGGTAAAGGTAGCCTTTAGGCATTTCCCTCAAATGGAGGACCTTTAATCCAACGCGATTAGCCCATGCGCACCAAATGACGACGCAAAAGTAAATAGACGGAATAACATGCAGAAAGTAAATGATAGAATAATAAAAGAGATGCGACCAAGGCCGACATCTATATAGGACTTCGTATGCCCGATTGAACGTATTTCATATTCAATCAAGTATACTTTGTCCTATGCGGTAAAACATCGTGGTAAAGGTAGCCTTTAGGCATTTCCCTCAAATGGAGGACCATTAATCCAACGCGATCAACCTATGTGCACTAGATTAACAATGCATAACTAAATAAAGCAATAACATGCGGAAAGTAAATAATATAATAATAAAAGAGATGCGACCAAGGCCAACATCTATATGGGACCTCGTATGCCCGATTGAACGTATTTCATATTCAATCAAGTATACTTCATCTGGCGTGGCAAAACACCATGGTAAAGGTAGCCTTTAGGCATTTCCCTCAAACGGAGGACCTTTAACCCAACATGATTAGCCCATGCGCCCTAGATTAACAATGCGTAAATAAATAAAGCAATAACATCCGGAAAGTAAATAACGGAATAATAAAATAGATGTGACCAAGGCCAGCATCTATATGGGACCTCGTATGCCCGATTGAACGTATTTCGCATTTAATCAAGTATACTTCATCTGGCACGGCAAAACATCGTGGTAAAGGTAGCCTTTAGGCATTTCCTCAAACGGAGGACCTTTATCCCAACATGATTAGCCCATGCGCACTAGATTAACAATACGTAAATAAACAAAACAATAACATACGGAAAATAGATAAGGAATTTAAAATAGATGCGACCAAGGCCAATCTATATGGGACCTTGTATGCCCGATTGAACGTATTTCACATTCAATCAAATACTTCGTCTGGCGCGGTAAAACATCGTGGTAAAGGTAGCTTGTTGGGTTTTCTAGGTCAAACCAAGATCAATTAAGCAAGAAATCATGTGAATACAACAAAGTAAGAATGCAGAAAATACTCACTTTGATCGGTTTTAGATGTAAGAGATAACAAAAATCCAAGCCTTTGTGTTGTGCTCCAAGCTCCCCATCGATGTATGTTGAGCTTCCAATCTTTGAATCTTGGATTCCAAACTTATGGATTGGTTTCCCTATCACTTTTGTATGATTTTTGTGTGCCAGCACTAGGAAGAATTTGCAACAAAAACCCTTCTTTGGAGTCATTGAAGTTCACGACAAAGTGAAAAAAAATGAGAGAGTTGGGAGATGAAAATGGCGTGAGTAGAAGAGAAAAGTGATGAATGAATTGTATTTGATTTCCTAAATCAAAAATACCAAATACCAAAAGTTGGTATATGTCATTCATACATCAACTTGTGTAAGTTACAAGCCACCTAAATCCACCAACTTCTATCAACCAAAAAGTTAATAAAGTTGACTAGGTGATGTGACTTGTGTGGGCCCCACTTAATTTAAAATTCGAGTGGGCCCGCAAACACATCCCGGGCTCAGGTTCGCTAATTCTGAATTAACAAATTTTCCATTGCGACATAATTAAATCCAATTTAATTAAATAATATGCCTAGCAAAATTACTATTCACATCGCTCGCGAATTAATTTTAAATCTAATTTTAATTCCGAGTCAAAATCTAATTTCATTTAATATATCGAATATATTATTTTATCGATTAATTCCGAATTAATCGTTCTCTCTTTAAATTGCATTTTATCCCAGATAAAATCTCTCCGCAATTAATCCTAGATTAATTTTCTCTCTCTCTTTAATTAATCCAGATTAATTATGTTCGCGTCATACGTCATCGGTGAATCTTCGGGAAGCGACCCATGAGATCCCTGGATATGTTGGCAGAAATCCGGTCATCGGAGTATCCGAATACGTGCATACCTAGTACCACGTTCTTACCGATTTAGAAGACATGGTTGGCTTCTAGCAAATCACCATGCCTACCCAATTCTCCAGAAATATTCTTTTAAGGAATATGTAATCTCTGTCAGGCGTAGGATACGTAGTATTGCGTATTACGATCCAGTATCGGATGTCACATGCTAGGCCTGGGGCTGGAATTGTGTCTGCCCCGTACGAAGCATATATCGGATCTCTAGTAACTAGTCTCTATAATCGGATAAGCATGACCTAGTCATATTATCCCGATAAATGATAGTACATAAGAGTACTAGTTCCGTATCCTACTGATCATCATCTCCATATGACTGGAGTAATACTTCCATCTTGACATCACACCCAATACACTACAATTCTCAATATACCCAGAAGAGGCGTACACAGAACCTGTTAAAGTCTCGGACGACCAAAACCAAAGTATATTGATTTTCGTAAGTATTAGCGATGCAAGTCTCAGGTTAAGACCAAATACACCTGCCCTGATTCGGTCTTCTATAGACACACAGTCATACTACCAATGGAATTCTGATGGGTCTATCCAGAGCGAAGCTGTTTCCGTACCATCGGTAAACACAACCTCCTATTACACTTGCATGAGTATCCAATACCCAAATATATGAGAACTATGTCGTTATGCTCCCACAACGCGCACAAGTGCAATACTAGTCTATTCCGTATTATCGATGTCCAATCTCGATAATACTACGACTAGGGATATTTTAATGATTAAACCTTAGTGGATTAATATTGTCTCATATCTTATTAATCTGGAACTAATCATATGGACTTTTATCATTTATATATCCCGGTAATCAAATTACAAATGATAAAAGAGCAATTTCCTTTGTCACATAGTTAATTTGTACAACAACACCATGTTCTGTACAAAAATGTGATGTTATGAGGCATAATGTCCAACAATCTCCCACTTGGCCTATAGCCAATCACTCAAGTGTCCTACACTTGACTATGTACGGTCACTCAAAGTTCTGCTGAGAAACAGCTTTCGTCAGCGGATTTGCAAGGTTATCATCTGATGTGATTTATTCGATCATCACATCACCACGATGTATGATCCGACGAATCAGATGAAATAGTGGAAGTATATACTTGGATCGTGATGAGACCATTAATTCTTTAGCCTGTGCTGTAGCCTAGCTCAGCTGTTAACAGAACTACTCCTAATCTAATTAGGAATTTTACAGATCAAAAATTACTTCTTTTGCTGCCTCAGCTGCAGCAAATTCCATTTGTTGTTTATTCTGCAACAGTATCTTGCTTGGAAGATTTCCAGCATACTGTTTCGTTATTCAAACTATATAGTACCCTTATATCGACTTATATCATTTGGTCGGTTTGGAACTTGCAACGGTGAACACAGTCACTTCAAGTTCTCCTTCTCCATAGCTTAAGAAAGCATCCTTAGTTCATCTAAGATACTTAAGGATGTTCTTAACATCAATCCAGTGACTATCACTTGTATTGGCCTGATTGTGACTCCTTATGCTCAAAGCGTATGAGACATCAGGCCACGTACATATAACTTTTAGATCTATCTCAGTAGATCCTTATTCCAAGAATAAAAGTTGTCTCTCCCAAGAAGTCTACGAAGAATTTTCATGAAAGTCAAGCTTTCACCGATTATATTATGGGAATGTCATTTCCAAGAAATGATATGTCATCATTATATAGGACAATCATTGTCAGTGTGCTCCCGCTAACCGTCTTATATACACAAGAATTATCTTCGTTTTGAATTAAATCATATACCATTATGATCTTAACAAAACATTAGTTCCAAGAACGTAATGCTTTCTTCAATCCATAAATGGATTGAATTAACTTGCAAACCTTGTTTGCTTGTTTTGGTACGAAAAAACCGTTAGGATTTTGTAAACATCCTCCAAAAGGTTTCCGTTTAAGAAAAGCATTTTTGACGTTCAGCTGTCATATTTCATGAATGAAACATGCAGAATTTGCAAGCATTATCCAAATGGATTTTAATCATGGCAACAGGTAAAAGGTTTCATCGTAATTGACACAATGTTGATAACGATACCTTTTTCGCTATAAGCCTAGCTTTGTACGTTGGTATGTTTTCATCCATGTATGTCTTCCTTGAAGACTTATATAGTACCAATAGGCACAATGCCTTTCGGTACATCAACCAGTGTCTAAACTTGGTTGTATACATGGAATCCATTTCGGACTTCATGACACTTTGCCATGAAATGAGTCGAACCTTGTATCACTTCCTCATACGTAGCCAGTTCGTAATCCTCAATAAGATTGACATCTTCATGAGGTGAGATCACAAACCTATACCTCCCAGGTTGTTTTATGAC
>SKCR01053061.1:0-30605 GCA_019454045.1 Zanthoxylum bungeanum | reverse complement strand
CCTCACACTTAGATGGTAGTCACGTCACTGATCTATTTAGATCAGACCTCAATCTGTTCGTTGGGTGTTGACTGATACTCAGGATATCCTGTGTGTATCAAGAAAGGATCCGTCAGTTCTGTGTACAGAGCATAGGTATTCAATATGGAATTAACAATCTGTTAAATCCATGGGCCCATGGTACACTATAGAAATTAGTTCTAAGTGTTATTAAGGGATTGCTAATAGAACATCGACGTGATTATATCTATAGAGATTTAACGTTTACATCTATATCTCTGGAATAATCTGGATACCTGTGACAGATGGATTATACGTATGTTATGACCTCGACCTGTATGGTTCAGAGTGTATATCCGTGTTCGTCATAATTTACGGGTGTGTAGATTATGGACAAGAAATTGGATTTCGTGACGGATATACTTGAACCTAGAGAGTCTCACTAATGAAATATACTGGTAGAGCACTAGGGTAACTTTTATAAATAATACTGATTATATATAAGTCGTTTAGCGGTTAAACGAAAAATACATGCAAATGAACCTAATGGTTATTTCCTAATTAATGTTTATTTGTATTTAATATTTGATATTATTAAATACACATTAATTAATTGTCAAATTATGATATTTGACATATATCATTAATATATGTATTGGAAATATTTAATGTAAATATAATACATATATTTAAGATATTTAATTATTTAATTGTTAAATAATTAAATTAAATAATATTAGAAATATCTTTAGTAATGATTTAAATTTTAAATGGCTTGTTTCTATAGATTCACTTGTAAGTTTACTTTATACAAGATAAATGTTATCTTTAAATTGAGTAAACTTGTACCAATATAAATGAAACAAAAAACAAATACTTGTTATTTATTTATTTATTTATTTATGTGAAATTCGGCCAAAGGAAAATGTTTTAACAAAATTATTTTTTTTCATTTTCAAACACAAGTTCAAGTTACCAAAAAATTACGAAGTGAGTTGAGAGAATATTTGAAGGAAAACAAAGAAAAACAAAGCAAAAGTTTGAATTTTGTAAGTATTTTCTACACCCTACAAGATAGAAATTGTTTATATTATTCTTATCTTCAATTTGTGTTGCTAAGATGATATCTCTACTATTTTAGTTTGTAATTTAAATGGTTGTGAAAGATGAGCATGTATGTTATTAAAGTTTGCATGAAATTAGTTCATTAGCATTCTTTAAGCCATTTGATTGTGATATTGTCATTCTAGAGTTGCTTAGCCATTCATAAATGGCCTAGAATTATTCTTGAGTTGTTTCATGATGGTGAGACTTGTTTAGTATAGTAAGGATTGGATTAATGTGTTGAATTTAGTTTAATTTGTCAATTTAAGAAAATTGTAAAATTAGTGTTCATAACCCTTTTCAAATTTTGGACTTTTCATATATGTGATGTAATTTGATGTATATATGATGTATATTAAATTTGGGATTGATTGGATTTGATCTTGACATGTTTTGAAGTAAAAAGAACCAAATTATAAATCTGGAAAATTCAGGGTGCTCTCGGCAATTTCAAAAAATTTGTGGATTTGTGTTGTAAATTATATTTTCATGTATTAGACAAGTATAAATCATTTTGGGATTGATTTGGAATCAATTAAATATGTATTTGACTATTTAAGGACCAAAATGATCAAATTATAAAATTTTGGGATAATTCGGTAATTAAAGAAAATTTGATTTCTTGAGTTAAAATTTCATATTTTAAGTATTGAATAATTAAATAAATAAGTTTATTTAATTGATCCAAGAGAATTTTTGAAATCGAAAAATTCTGATTTTCCGCGCTCCGCTGCGCTATGCATGCATGTGTTTATTTAATTTGATTAAATAAAGTAAAAGCATATTTTGCCGAAAAATCTATGTTTGAAAATAAGGTTTTTATTTAATATGTATTTGATGTATATTAATTGGTTCGTCTTGTCAATACCGCTATCGATAAATTTTCTGTGACTATATCTGAGAACATGCCAAAGCTGCGAGGATATGGCCGGTGGAAATTTATCTGTACCAGATATATTTGATATTAGGTGAATTTAAGCGAAAGCGGAATCCTGAACGTGCCAAAGCTGTCAGGGTTACGCAAGTATCTTGAATTTATCATTGACAAGTTTAACCTTGGTATGCCTCATTGTGAACGTGCCAAAATTATCACAACGAGAAACGACCTGTACCGAAAACCCAGGAGTCACTGGTGAGTGATCGACAATGAGTTGTCTACCTAATGAATATACGTAGGTGAGAACGTGTCAAAGCTGTGAGCTGAAATATATTCATGGGTTCCACATTTCACTATTATGTTATGATTTGATTATCACATATTTTGTATTCTGTTTGGGGATTACTGTTTTGCATGAAATAGTGGGAGGGGCATTTTTAGATTAAAAATCCATGATCTAGTTAATGCTTTATGATATAATATGAAACTATTTTATCTACTAATTATTTATTCGCTATCTATTTGATAGATTTGCGATGGCAGCACCTATGGAAAACCCTTTTGCTCGTATGCTTGATACGAATAAGCTTAAAGGCGTTGAGAATTTTACCGACTGGAATAAGGATTTGAGGATTACCGCTTGCTATATCGGAGAAGTTGAGATATATATTGGAAGGTGCATTACCGCTTGCTATATCTCCAGATGCATCTCCTGAAGAATTTGAGACAATCCGTAGATGGAATGATGATGATTTAAGAGTTAAATCATTCATAATTAGTTTTCTTTCTTCTGAGCTTAAGAAGCAATACTTTGAGATGCACGATGAATATAACATGATGGCACAACTTCGTGAATCGTTCATGAACCAGAAACATGTCGTGGTTCATAGAGTTGCAATGGAACTGTTCCATTCTAAACTTGATGAGGGGTAGGCTGTGAGCCCGCATGTGCTTCATTTGATCGAGCAATTGAGTCGCAATGACTTCCCTCTCAATAAAACTCTGGGACGTAGTGTCATACGGTTCACTCCCGGCGTCATATCGCCAGTTTGTCATGTACTTCAACATGAATGAGATTCATTGCTCTTACCGTGAGTTGCATAGGATGCTTCTCACAACAGATGAAGATTTAAGGAAGAGAGTTCCGACTTACCTTCCGAAACCTACTTCATTTTTTGCTTCTTCCCAATACAAGTCGAATGGGAAGAAGACAAAAGGAAAGAAGAAGAAAGTTTCAATGTTCCTCCACAGGCTAAGGTAGCGAAGCCCAAGAGAGCTTCTGAAGATAAATACCATCACTGTCAAAAATTCAGACACTGGAAAAGAAACTATCCGGACTACCTCACACAGATAAGGAGGGAAAGAGCATCGACATCAGTTACTTTTATTTTTCCTATTATTGATATCTCATTGGCTTGTGAAGCTATGACATCTAATGAATTTTGGATTCTGCTTGTCCTATTCACATTTGTAATACGTTACAGGTGTTGACAGAGAGTAGATGTCTGAAATCCGGGGAGTTGCAGTTGCGATTCGGGAGTGGCGACTTTCTGGATGCGGTTGCAGTGGGTATATGCGAGATTCCCTTACTCAGTGAGAGACTTTTATTAAATGACTGCTATTTTGGCCAGGATGTGTGGCGAATATTATGTCTCTTTTTGTATTAGATACTGAAGGATATGATGTAAATATTAAGAATCGTTCTCTATATTTGTATGAAAAAAATAATATTCAGATGCTTTGTTGTCCAAACGAGCATGGTCATTACATATTACTTACTTCACAAGATATCTTTAATACTTGAATTAATAAACGTAAACAATATGATATAAATAATACTGAACTTTGGCACATGAGGTTCGATCATATAGGCGTGAAATGCCTCACCCGGTTGGTTAAGATTGGTTTTATATATGATCTCCTCATTGAACCTTATCCAACTTGCCATCTTACAGTCGAGGTAAAATGACCAAAGCCCCATTTTTAGGTGTTGGACACTGAGACACTGACCTATTGGAACGCATACATTCTGATGTATGTGGTTCCTATAAGTCAAACTTCTTACAATGATTTTTCTTACTTCGTTACCTTTACCGATGATGTGTCACGGTTGTAGGCATTGCATTTTCGCATGTGAAACCCGATGATGAGCCTCATTTGGAGGCACTACCTTTTGAGTCACGGAAGCCGCGGGAAACGGATATCGGAAGGGGAAATTCAGAACAAATAAGCTCACTGCCTTCGTTATTGCTGCGTTCGTTACTTCGTTCGAACGGGAAAAAGATTGCGAGCGTTCGTGTCGCGTTCGAGTAAGCGTTCGAACGGTGTCGGTAATTCTGGTTTTGCTGCTAGCCTCACGCCCAGCCCATTTAGCTCCCCAAAGCCCATAAAACACATCCCAAATTAAATAAATAAATATTAATTAAATATTAAACATTTAAATAAAACATTTAAATCATTTACCAATTAAATAAAACATAAAATAAAATCATGCCTAATATAAATGAACCCTTGAGTGGGGAGACCTAGTTGTGGGCTATCCTTCGCCAGTGAGAGCCTTTGTCCATACTCTTGCAAACCCACCCATAGACTGGTTTATATGGTTAAAGTAGCAATTATTTCCTTGAGTATGTGCTTGTGGACCATCCTCATTTGGATGCGCGTTGGACTATTGTCAAAAATACGGGCTTGCTGGGCCATTTTAAACTGGGGCAAGTTCGTACTGTATGACTACTAGGCCCAAGGCTTCTGAAATGTTGATGGGCCATTATGAAAAAAAAATTATTATGATATGTTTGCATTATCTCCCTTCTATGCTTATGTTTGGGAACATCACCGTTTGGATCCATTTGGACCATTTGTCATGGGATATGGGCTTGTTGGGCCATTTTAAACTGGGACAAGAACGTATTTCATGACTATTGGGCCAAGAGCTTCTAAGTGATTGATGGGCCACCTTGTGTTTGTTTTCGGAATATTATCATTTGGATTTAGTTGGGCTCTTTGCCGTAAGACATGAACTCGTTGTGCCATTTAAACTGGGACGGGTTCACCCTTATGACAGTTGTCCCAAAAGCTTCTAAAATGATAATAGGCCGATTTGTTTGAGAATTTTATTTGCTTTAATATATGTTATATATTTCTTATGCATATCATGCATACATATACCCTGTTAACATCCTTTGTGTCTTAAAAGACACCATAGATACCGTTTGGGTTAGAGAAGGAACCAGACTCACTAAAAGAACAAGTATGAGTGAATCCGATAATGAGGTGTCCCGTATGGATCAGTTAGAGAATGGTCTCGCCAAGATCACTGAACAGTTACAGGCTTTGACTACTGCTATGGCTGGTATAGCTGGGTCTCGTGCCGGGTTTCATTCTGGGGATGTGAGGCAAGAGGAATCTCCGAACAGATTGGGGGATGATATCCCCGCTTTTGATGATGATATGGCAGAGTATGCAGCAGGCAGAGTATCTGGGTCTCAGAGACAGAGTTACAGAAACTTCGGGATCAGGTTGAGTCGGTTACCCGCAAGATGAGGGTAAGAATGAGGATTTGCTGGATTATGACACTTTGACTTTTGAGGAACAGTTGCCTGCACAGTTCAAGATGCCGGATATGGCTAAGTTCAACGGGAATGGGGATCCGAGAGTACATCTCCGACAGTTTGTATCAGTCATGAGTTCAGTTGGCTTATCTCAGCGCCAGGTGCAGAAAATGTTCGGAATGTCGCTTGAAGGAGCTCCCGTGGTATGGTACCACAGTTTGGACAAGAAAGTGAAGGAAGATTGGAGGGAGTTAGCTGATGCTTTCCTGAAGCAATATGTCACTGACTTGGAGATCGATCTGTCACTCCGTGATCTGGAGAATGTTAAGCAGAAAGCGGAGGAGAGTTTTAAGGAGTATGTGGACCGGTGGAGGGGTCAATTGTTGAAAATGCAGACCAGGCCTTCGGAGAAGGATCAGATCAAGATGATTATCAAGGGCACCAAGCCCTCCATTTACGGCAAGTTGAGGAGGATGACCTCCATGATTGTAGACTTTCGACAGTTGAGGGAAACTGTCATGGATATTGAGGAAGAAGAGGCCGAGAATAGAAAATTCTATGGTCTGAACATGAGGCCCATTGGGGGAACATCGGGAACAAAGCCCGTTTCTGCTGAAGTTGCTGCTATCCGGAACAGGCAGTTTTCCAACTTGGGGAGGCCCCTGTCTAAGGTGCTAGAGAAGTTGAAGAGGCAAGGGCTTTTAAAACCCTTGGATACCAAACCATTACCAATCCCCTACCACCACCACCACCACATATTACCTAAGCCTTTATTGCCACTTCCACCAACAAAAAGGCCATGACACCGACAACTGCGCCCGACTCCGCCATGAAATCCAAGACCTAATAGACTCCAAGAAAATACCCACCCAGAAACAGAACAGCCCGATACACACAGAAACCCCTTACCCAACTACCGTGCCGTACCACCACCAGCCTATATGATCAATTCTGGCCTTCCAGAAGACCTTGTCCTAAAATCCTTTCACCCTCAAGCCTTTTGCCTGGGAATCTGGGATAGCACTAGTGAGGATGAGTTTGAGTAGAAGAAGGACTTTTGGCTTGATTTCTCTAGCAGTGATGAGGAGGAAGTGAGGGGAATGACACGTAGCGGTCGTTTTTTATAATGATATGGCGGAAAAGGGTAAGGAAGCTTTGACAGATGGTAGAGAAGTGGTTGAGGCTGCAGAAAATACTGAAGGGGATATAGTGCTGAGGCAATTGAGGAAGACTAGAGCACAAGTCAGTATCTGGGAACTATTATGTGCATCTCGGGAGCATAGACAGGCTATGGTTGAGGCCTTGAGCAAGATTGTGGTACCGGAGGATGCCAACCCCCGCAATGTTTGTTGGGTCAGTTCAGAAGGAACTCTGCAGATATCCTTTCTTAAGAATGATCTCCCGCCGGAGGGGAGGAATCATAATAGGCCTTTATTTATCAGGGCCGATGTGAGGGGCAAGAAAACTTCATGTGTGATGGTGGATGACGGTTCGTCCATCAATGTGTGCCCGTTGAAAATTCTGGCGAGATTGGGTATGAAAGCGACAGACTTGGATCCCTCTAGTATGACTATTAAAGCTTATGATGACAGTAAGCGGGGAGTTGAGGGTACCTTTGTGGCTATGGTCAAGGTAGGCCGATTGAAGATGAGGTTGAGTTCACAGTGCTGGACATCCCAGCCACTTTTTCCTTATTGTTAGGAAGGCCTTGGTTTCACAAGCTTGGGGGCGTGCCTTCCACTTTGCATCAGATGATCAGATTCCCGTATGAGGGAGAGATTGTTACCATCCGGGCCGAGTTAGACAATGCCGTGGCCGCCTTGGAAATACTACCTTTCACAAGGTTCCAGGTATCAGCCACTTTTGAGGAGTGGGTGGATCCTAGGGTGGCTAGGATTATGGAGAAAATGAAGTTTGAGCCGGGTAAAGGTTCAAAATTGCCGGATTTCAGAGGACAGACTACTCGGAAGGGTTTGGGGTACAAATCTGACGAAGAAAAGCCGAAGGTCAAGAAAAAGGGCCTGAAACTGATGGAGTGCTTTGTGAAAGCTTCAGGGTATCAAGGAGAGCCTGAACCTGTGAAAGTCAATGAGATTGTGGTGCCTGGGTTTGAGATCTTCCAGGATTTGTTGGGTGAGAAACCATTGACTGGAAAAGCTGTGGAAACAGAGATTTGGGAGGAGGAATTGATGAAGTTAGAGAACCTGACTCTGGAAGAAGATGAGAAACCTGAAGAAGACCTGATTGCAGAGGAAGAAGTGTCTATAGATGATGAAGACATTTACCTTCCTGACTTATTTGAATGTACTTCCGCATTATCCAATAATAAAGACATTTCTTTTGCTTACTTGCCTGAGTCATTTCCATTCACTCTGCATGAATCAAGCATATTTGACATCAGTTCAGCCAGAACTATTGCATTTAACTTGGCACACTTGAGAACCCCAAAGAAATTTTGATTGCAAGTGAAGTAACCTCCGAAGAGGGAGAAACTAGAACAAGTGTTGGTCAGATATGCCAAAGTATTTGCTTGGTCTTATGAGGACATGCCCGGGGTAGACAGAAACATTGCCCAGCACACAATACCGACTTATCCGAATATGAGGCCAGTAAAGCAGAAACTTCGACGGATGAGACCAGAATGGGCTGAGAAAGTCAGAGAGGAAGTTAAGAAACAGATAGATGTGGGGTTCCTGGAAGTGGTAAAGTATCCCGAATGGTTGGCTAACATAGTGCCGGTGCCGAAGAAAGATGGGAAGGTCAGAATGTGTGTAGACTACAGAGATCTCAATAAAGCCTGTCCGAAAGATGATTTCCCTTTGCCGCATATAGATGTTCTGGTTGACAGTGCGGCTTTGTCTGCTATGTATTCATTTGCGGATGGATTTTCAGGGTACAATCAGGTTCTCATGGCTGAGGAAGATAAAACAAGACTGCATTTGTTACCGAGTGGGGTACCTATTGTTACAAGGTAATGCCGTTTGGGCTTAAGAATGCAGGAGCTACTTATCAGCGGATGGCCACTACACTCTTCCATGACTTGATGCACAAAGAGATTGAGGTGTATGTGGATGACATGATGGTGAAGTCAGAAACGATAGTTGGGCATATTGAGGCATTGGAAAGGTTCCTTCAGAGAGTTGACAGATATAACATGCGGCTTAATCCCAAGAAATGTGTGTTTGGGGTGACATCAGGGAAATTGCTTGGTCATACAGTGGGAATAGGCGGAATAGAGGTAGACTCCGAAAAGATCAAGGCAATAACAGAAATGCCTGTACCGAAGACAGAAAAGGAGGTCAGGGCATTCTTGGGAAAGATTCAGTACATCAGTCGGTTTATTGCCAAGTTGACATCGGTATGCGAGCCTATCTTCAAACTGTTGAGAAAATCAGCTAGTGAGATGGAATGAACAGTGTCAGACCGCCTTCGATAGAATCAGAGAGTACTTGGTGAAGCCACCCGTATTGAAACCTCCGAGGCCGGGTAGACCTTTGATATTGTATTTGGCTATAGAATCAGAAGCATTGGGGGGTATGATGGTACAGGCAGATGAGACAGGGGTAGAACATGCAGTTTATTATCTGAGTAAGAAGCTGCTTCCGTATGAGGCTCGGTATCAGGAAGTTGAGAAGATCTGTCTTGCAGTGGTATGGGCTTCCAGAAAGTTGCGACATTACTTCCAGTCTTACAAGATCCAAGTGGTGGCAAAGGAGAATCCTCTGAAATATCTTCATTCAGTGCCTTCACTAGTGGGAAAACTGGGCCGATGGTTGGTATTGTTGACAGAGTTTGACATTGAGTATATCACCTCCAAAGTGATCAAGGGACGAGCAGTAGCGGAGTTTCTGGCATTGCAACATGTTGAGGGGGATCAGTATAAGTTTGAGTTTCCAGATGAAGAGATCCAAGCAATAACAGTTCAGAGATGGAAGATGTATTTCGACGGAGCAGTGAATTACAAGGGAGCCGGAATTGGGATCGTGATAGTAACCCCCGAGGGAGAGACTTTGCCTTTGGCTAAGAGGTTGACATTCCGAGTGACTAATAACATGGCTGAGTATGAAGCATGTGCTTTTGGCCTGACAGCATTGATAGCCCTGAAGGCCGGGAGTGTGGAAATCTACGGAGATTCTATGTTGGTAATCCAGCAGATGCGAGGAGAATGGGAATTGAAGGAAGAACGGTTGAGGCCTTATCTGTTTCACCTCAGAAAACTGGCACAGGATATCCCCGAGTGTAAGTTTCAGCACCTACCAAGGGAAGAGAATCAGATGGCAGACGCATTGGCTACACTAGCAACGACTTGGGAAAATCCAGAGAAGTTAGTGATGAGACCATTGATACTGACAACAGCAAGTAAACCTGCTTATGAGATAGAAAGAATTCTGGAAGTTGAGGTTGACGATGGTAAGCCTTGGTATTATGACATTCAGAGGTATCTGGAACATGGTGAATCCCCGGAAGGGGCGGGCAGAAAAGACAGAATAGCCATTCAGAAGTTGGCTTCCCAGTATGTGACTTTGAGAGGGGAACTGTACAAGAGGCAGGCAAACGGTATTCAGTTGAAATGTTTGAGAAAAGAAGAAGCTCAGAAAGTGATGGAAGAGGTACATGCCGGGGTATGTGGTCCGCACATGAATGGGTTGAACTTGTCCCGCAAGATAGTGAGACAGGGTTTTTATTGGTCACCATGGAGACGGACTGCGCGAAGATGGTAAAGCACTGTCATGACTGTCAAGCACACGGTAATTTGAATCACTTACCGCACACAGAATTACACGGGTTGTCAGAGCCGTGGCCTTTCTCAGCATGGGGAATTGATATGATTGGGGAAATTCGACCAAATGTATCAAATGGGCATCGCTTCATAGTGGTGGCAGTAGACTACTTCTCAAAGTGGGTGGAAGCCGAATCCTTCCGTAATGTTACAGCGAAGCAGATGGCAAAGTTCATAGCTCGGAACCTCATTTGTCGGTATGGTATGCCGCATCATGTAGTGACAGACAACAGGGTCCAGTTTCAAGGAGAGACGAAGGCAATGTTACAGAGGCACGGGATAGGCCACCACAAGTCATCACCGTACAGGCCGCAGGCAAATGGGGCAGTTGAGGCAGCCAACAAAACTATAAAGACAATTTTAGCCAAGATGACAGAAAATTGTAGAGATTGGGCCGAGAAGTTACCGTATGCTTTGTGGGGATACAGAACATCAGTAAGGACGGCAACAGGTGCAACACCTTACTCTTTGGTCTATGGAATGGAAGCAGTATTGCCAGTAGAAGTGGAAATACAGTCCCTGAGGGTATTAGCAGAGGCAGAATTACCGGAACAGGAATGGGCCGCACAGAGATTTGATCAGTTGGTACTGTTGGATGAGAAGAGAACGAAGTCTTTGTATCACATGCAGTTATATCAGAAGAGACTAGCCCGGGCATTCAACAAGAAAGTACGTCCCACAAAGATCAGAAAGGGTGATTTGGTACTTAAGCAGTCGAGGCCGTCGACGACAGATCCGAGAGGCAAATTCAGGCCTAACTGGGAAGGACCTTACATCGTTCAGAAAGTCCTGGGAAATGGAGCAGTGAAGCTATCAGACTTGGAAGGAAACGAATTCACAGAACCGATCAATGTCGACAGGTTGAAGTTGTACTTTGCTTGAGAAGACTTGGTCGCCAGCGGAAGACCTAACCCAACGGAATAAGAAAACTCCTGCATACATGCATACACGTAACCTATATTGCATATTTTTGTGTTTGTTCTGTTTTGTGTAAACAGGTGTTGAAGACGGAAAAGAGCGAGCAGTGAGCCAATCAGAGATGATAAAGGCACAACATTTGATATGGGCAGTAATCTGAAGATTGAGGTCCCAATGAAGTTAAGTTCCGGGTATGGGTCTCGGAGGGCGAAGCCCATATCGACTGGGGAGCGAGGCTCCACATCACATCATGTCAGCTTGGGGGCGAAGCCCATATCGGCTGAGGAGCGAGCTCCACATCATCATTTTTCGGGATGCGTCTCAGGGTCGAGGCCCACATTTTGTCAGCGGTTTTGGATGCGTCCCAGGGTCGAGGCCCCCGTTGTCGGTTGCAGCTATTGGGATGCGTCCCAGGATCGAGGTCCACTGCATCATCATTTTCGGGATGCGTCCCAGGGTCGAGGCCCACATTTTGTCAGCGGTATTGGGATGCGTCCCAGGGTCGAGGCCCCCGTTGTCGGTTGCAGCTATTGGGATGCGTCCCAGGATCGAGGTCCACTGCATCATCATTTTCGGGATGCGTCCCAGGGTCGAGGCCCACATTTTGTCAGCGGTATTGGGATGCGTCCCAGGGTCGAGGCCCCCGTTGTCGGTTGCAGCTATTGGGATGCGTCCCAGGATCGAGGTCCACTGCATCATCATTTTTCGGGATGCGTCCCAGGGTCGAGGCCCACATTTTGTCAGCGGTATTGGGATGCGTCTCAGGGTCGAGGCCCCCGTTGTCGGTTGCAGCTATTGGGATGCGTCCCAGGTTCGAGGCCCACATCATCAGCAGCATCGAGATGCGTCTCAGGATCGAGGTCCACTGCAGTATCAGCTCAGCTCGAGACAGCTAGCTAGCCAGGTAAGTAAAATGCATTGCATAACTTTGATAGGATTGTCACTGTTGCACATTACACAAGTCCCATCAAAGTGGGGGCGACTGTAGGCATTGCATTTTCGCATGTGAAACCCGATGATGAGCCTCATTTGGAGGCACTACCTTTTGAGTCACGGAAGCCGCGGGAAACGGATATCGGAAGGGGAAATTCAGAACAAATAAGCTCACTGCCTTCGTTATTGCTGCGTTCGTTACTTCGTTCGAACGGGAAAAAGATTGCGGGCGTTCGTGTCGCGTTCGAGTAAGCGTTCGAACGGTGTCGGTAATTCTGGTTTTGCTGCTAGCCTCACGCCCAGCCCATTTAGCTCCCCAAAGCCCATAAAACACATCCCAAATTAAATAAATAAATATTAATTAAATATTAAACATTTAAATAAAACATTTAAATCATTTACCAATTAAATAAAACATAAAATAAAATCATGCCTAATATAAATGAATCAAATATATTATATACTAAAACTAAAAAATAAGATTTGCCTAATTAAAATCAATCTTAACAATTAAAGCCAATCATATATTTGACTTCCTAACTCAATAAGATATCCAAGCCAATCAAATATTCAACCTTCCCTATCTAGCCAAGATTTGTCCCCCCTCAATCTTTGACTTCCCTTAACCAAACCAAATCAAATCTCTTGACTTCCCTTAACCAAACCAAATCAAATCCCTTTCCTTGTCAAACCTAACCCTTTGCCTATAAAAAGAACCCTTCACCAACCTTCTCAACGCTAGCTAGCTAGTCTCTAACTCATACACAACACACATAAAAACTACAGGAAGAAGACACCCAAAAACAGTAAGCAAAAGATAAAGAGGAAATAGGAGCAGAACGGAGTTCGAGCCGCAAGCAAAACAGTAAAGACAACGAACGAGAACAGTGAACCAGTGAACCGGGAGAGTTGCGGAGCATCCACCCTTCCGACGATCGTGTACCGTACATCCGAGAGGTGATTTAAAAGGTTAGACCTGAGGGTACCTTTTCATTAGTTTATATTCATTTTTTTATTGAATTCTATTCGCATGAGTCGTCTATGAATGCATGTTGTGGTCTTTGAGTAGATAAATATGCATGAATTATGAGATGTATATGTTGTGGGTATTGGATGAATGAGAGATGTGTCAACTCTCGCGGTATATCGGATGGAAACCCGGACATAAATTTCATAGCCGATTCCGAATGGACGGTAATATGATCTGTACTCGGGCCACAACTCCACGTACCGCTTGGGTAAACGGCACCATCTTTCTTTTGTATTGTGTTGCTTTTGTTTATTTAGTTTTCTTTACTTGAATTCAATATGTTGTTTTCGTATGCATGATTCACCAAGCGCATGGGCTTAGTGAGTTAGTCCAAAGGTCCTCCATTTGGGAGACAAAGAGCCGAAAAGGCCACCTTTGTGACACTACTTCGCCGCGCCGGTTGTTGATGTGTTCGGTTGGATGCAAGACACGTTCAATCGGACATACTTAGAATAGTATGATTGTCTTTGTGTTTGTATGCATGATGTGATGTGACGCGCATGGGCTTAGTATGTTTGTCTAAAGGTCCTCTCTTTGAGAGATCAAGAGCCCCCAAAAGGCCACCTTTACGGCAGTACTTCGCCGCGCCCCTTTATTTTGTTGTTTATGCATGGTGTCCCATTTCATGCATCAGGTCCGTTCCCGTTCGAACGCGTTTACGAACGCAACTCGAATGCGCATCTATTTTTGCCTTATCACGCATCAGGTCTCATTTCCGTTCGAACGCGTTATCAAACGCCATACGAACGCGAGCATTCTGTTTCATTTCCGTTCGAACGCGTTTACGAACGCTACTCGAACGCGAACATTCTGTTTCATTTCTGTTCGAACGCGTTTATGAACGCTACTCGAACGTGAGCATTCTATTTCATTTCCGTTCGAACGCGTTTACGAACGCTACACGAACGCACACACACTGAACTGAGTCTGTCTTATTATATTAATGCATAATTGCCTATTGATTGATCTTTCTTGTGCAAATGTGTCAATGTATTACAATTCGTATGCTTATGTCATGATAACATTTGAGTATTATTTCTTGCGGTATATCGGATGGAAACCCAGACGTAAACTTCGTAGCCGATTCCGAATGGACGGTGTAGTGCGGTCTGTACTTGGGCTACAATTCCACGTACCACTTGGAAAAGTGCCCATATGTGTGCTTGAATGGTCAATACGTGTGCTTGTGTTTTCCTGAATGTGATATGTAAAGTTGTATGTTCGTTGCTATCTTGATATATGTTGAGCATGCAATTTTAAATATAAGATATATGTAAAAATGTACACATAAGTTTTATTTTGCATATGAGAATTTAGAAGCATGATACTCTTGGAAATAAGTGTTACTTAAGCTTAGTTAAATTATTACATGAATCCTTTCATTACAAGTGACATAAGTAAGGGACCATTCCGAACCCAACGGTTTGAGGTCTTCCCTTGCGAGGGGTGAGTGCGGCCTTAAATCTTGTCCCGGTTCACACCGGGTGGCGACTCCATGCTATGTAATCCTTCCCAACTAGGCCGCGAGCCTAGGAACGGCGTCGCCCAGGTCCTGTGTCCTACAACGGTACGGTTATGTTTATATGATGAAAAATAAATCGGAAACCTTTGAAAAGTTCAAAGAATTTCTAAATAAAGTAGAAAAACAGACTGGTCAATATATTAAATGTCTTCGATCTAATCGAGGCGGTGAATATATGAGTGGAGAGTTCACTGATTATTTAAAAGAGAATGAGATTCTCGCTCAATTTACTCCTCCGGGCACTCCGCAGGACAATGGAGTGTCAGAGAGGAGAAATCAGATATTTTTGGATATGTTCTGATCGATGTTGAGTTATACAGATTTGCCCAATTACTTATGGGGTTATGCTATTTTAACTGTCGCTCATCTCTTGAATAAGATTCCTTCTAAAGCTGTTCCTACGACTTAGTATGAGATATGGACCGGTAGGAAACCGAATCTTAGTTATGTTAAGATTTATGGGTGTCCTGCATACGTCAGGATGCCTCAGCAGAATAAGCTTTTTCCTCGAGGGCAGAAGTTTAGGTTTGTTGGATATCATTCAAATAAGAAAGGATATTTGTTCTATGATACCGAGCATCGAAATGTGTTCGTAGCTCGCTTCGTAAAATTTCTAAAAATAGAATTTTTGTCTGAAAGTGGTGATCATAGACAGGTTGAACTTGATGAAGTATAACCTGACACCAATGAACCAATGGAAGAACCCGAAGTTCAAGAAGATGAAGAACCTTCAACACACACACACTCCGTAGGTCACAAAGGATATCTAGACCTCCTGAACGCTTGTATTTGATACAAGAAAAGAGTCTGGATGTTCTCATAGTTGAAGAGACTGACCATTTTACCTATAGAGAATCAATGTTGGACATCGACTCCGTGAAGTGGTAAGACGCCATGAAATCCGAGATGGACTCAATGTATGAGAATCAAGTTTAGAACTTGGTTCCGCTTTCCTGAAGGAATTATTCCTATCAGTTGTAAATAGATTTAAAAGAGGAAGCGCGGGCCCGATAGAAAGGTTGAAACCTTTAAGGCCGGACTGGTAGCTAAAGGTTACTTGCAACGACCTGGTGTTGACTACGATGAAACTTTTTCCCCAGTTGTAATGCTAAAGTCTATAAGGATTTTGTTGTCTGTAGCCGCTTACCATGATTACGAGATTTGGCAAATGGATGTCAAAATGGTTTTTCTAAATGAATTTCTTGATGAAGAAATCTATATGGAACAACTGGATGGTTTTGTATGCAGCGAGAACTCGGGCATGGTATGTAAGCTAAATAAGTCAATTAATGGACTCAAACAGGCTTCACGAAGTTGGAATCTTTGATTCGACGAGATAATCAAATTTTCTGATTTTCTCAAGAATTCGAAAGAATCATGTTTGTATAAGAAGGCCAGTGGGAGTATGGTGGTATTTTTAATTCTCTATGTTGATGACATCCTTATCATTGGGAATGATATCGGGATGATGCAAGGCGTCAAAGCTTACCTCTGTAAGAATTTCTCCATGAATGACCTGGGTGAAACTTCTTATGTCTTAGGCATAAAACTCTATAGAGATAGAGAAAGGAAGCTTATTGGGTTATCCCAATCAACATACATAGATAAGATCTTAGAACAGTATAATTTTGGTAACTGTAAGATAGCAAACATACCGTTCAGACATAGCTTACACCTTTCGAAGAAGATGTGTCCGCAAACAGAAGATGAGAAAATTAGAATATCTAATCAACCTTATGTTTCGTGTTTTGGCAGCATCATGTATTCCATGTTATGTACTAGGCCTGATATCGGCTTCGCAGTTAGTGTAACCAGCAGATATCAGTCCAATCCAGGAAATGACCATTGGATCCATTAAATATATCATCAAGTATCTTAAAGGTATTAAGGATAAGTTTATTATCTATGGAGGAACCGAACTATAAATTAATGGGTATACGGATTCCGATTTCCAATCGGATCCTGATGATAGAAAGTCTACATCAGGATTCGTGTTTACCATTAACGGAGGTGTAGTTTATTGGAAGAGTTCCAAACAGGGGTCGACATCTTATTCCACCATAGAGGCGGAATATATAGCAGCTTCTGAAGTCGCAAAGGAATATGTTTGGGTTAGGAACTTTATCACAGAATTGGGAGTAGTCTCAAGTATTGAGAATATGATTTCGTTAAACTGTGATAATACTGGAGCCATTGCACAAGAAAAAGAACCAAAGGCGCATTAGAAGTCGAAGCATGTGGAATGAAAGTACCACATTAATCGAGAGATTGTGTCGTTAGAGACATTGTCATGTGCAAGGTACCGAGTGAAGATAGTGTAGCAGAACCACTTACTAAGGCCATACCTCCGAAGTTATTTGATAAACATGTGGAGTCGATGGGTATTAGATACAATCGATATTGGCACTAGAGCAAGTGAGAGATTTTGTTAAGGTTGGTGCTCTGTGCGCTAATTTTATTATGTATTTCATTCTAAATACTAATGTAACATTTTATTATGAATAAAATAAACAGTTTCTTTTATGTAACATCCTATTTTATATGGTAAAGACGTAACATACCTTAGAATGATTAGTTATGATATTGTTGTAAAAGCGTCGCAACTGACATTAAGATGTATCATAACGTTGTCATTCTTAGACAGTTCCTATTCAAGGTTTACACTACTTGATCAGTAAAGTAAATCTGTTGAGACTGATACATGTCGTATATTGGAATCTTGGATTCCAATAGTTTCTCAATGAAGCATGAGTCTTGGAGACTCATATAAACGTGTAGGTGTTTATAGCGGATAAATACCGAATGACTCACCGAAGATTCCTAATGGATGGTACACCAATGTCAAAAAGAATTTTCTCGGGTTCAGTGGACATAATGATTCTTTGACTTGAGATACCACTGTGGATATATGAGTTATCCTCCACACTTAGATGGCAGTCACGTCACTGATCTATTTAGATCAGACCTCCGTCTGTTCGTTGGGTGTGGACTGATACTCAGGATATCCTTTGTGTATCAAGAAAGGATCCGTCAGTTCTGTGTACAGAGCATAGGTATTCAATATGGAATTAACAATCTGTTAAATCCATGGGCCCATGGTACACTATAGAAATTAGTTCTAAGTGTTATTAAGAGATTGCTAATAGAAACATTGACGTGATTATATCTATAGAGATTTACGTTTACATCTATATCTCTGGAATAATCTGGATACCTGTGACAGATGGATTATACGTATGTTATGACCTCGACCTGTATGGTTCAGAGTGTATATCTGTGTTCGTCATAATTTACGGGTGGGTAGATTATGGACAAGAAATTGGATTTCGTGACGGATATACTTGAACCTAGAGAGTCTCACTAATGAAATATACTGGTAGAGCACTAGGGTAACTTTTATAAATAATACTGATTATATATAAGTCGTTTAACGGTTAAACGAAAAATACATGCAAATGAACCTAATGGTTATTTCCTAATTAATGTTTATTTGTATTTAATATTTGATATTATTAAATACACATTAATTAATTGTCAAATTATGATATTTGACATATATCATTAATATATGTATTTGAAATATTTAATGTAAATATAATACATATATTTAAGATATTTAATTATTTAATTGTTAAATAATTAAATTAATTAATATTAGAAATATCTTTAGTAATGATTTAACTTTTAAATGGCTTGTTTCTATAGATTCACTTGTAAGTTTACTTTATACAAGATAAATGTTATCTTTAAATTGAGTAAACTTGTACCAATATAAATGAAACAAAAATCAAATACTTGTTATTTAATGTTTTTGTGAAATTCGGCCAAAGGAAAATGTTTTAACAAAATTATTTTGTTTTGATTTTTCAAAACACAAGTTCAAGTTACCAAAAAATTACAAAGTGAGTTGAGAGAATATTTGAAGGAAAACAAAGAAAAACAAAGCAAAAGTTTGAATTTTGTAAGTATTTCTCTACACCCTTCAAGATAGAAATTGTTTCTATTATTCTTATCTTCAATTTGTGTTGCTAAGATGATATCTCTACTCTTTAGTTTGTAATTTAAATGGTTGTAAACTTGTTTGAAAGATGAGCATGTATGTTATTAAAGTTTGCATGAAATTAGTTCATTAGTATTCTTTAAGCCATTTGATGGTGATGTTGTCATTATAGAGTTGTTTAGCCATTAATAAATGACCTAGAATTGTTCTTGAGTTGTTTCATGATGGTGAGACTTGTTTGGTGTGGTAATGATTGTATTAAAGTGTGTAATTTGTTGAATTTGGTTTAATTGTCAATTTGTGGAAATTGTAAAATTAGGGTTCATAACCCTTTCCAAATTTTGGGCTTTTTCATATATGTGATGTAATTTTATGTATATATGATGTATATTAAATTTGGGATTGATTTAATTTGATATTGACATGTTTTGAACTAAAAATGACCAAATTGTAAAATTTTGGAAAATACAGGGTACTCTCGGCAATTTCCAAAAATTTGGGGATTTGTGTTGCAAATTATATTTTCATGTATTAGACATGTATAAATCATTTTGAGATTTATTTGGAATCAATTAAATATGTATTTGAATATTTAAGGATCAAAATGATCAAATTGTAAAATTTAGGGGCAATTGAGCAATTAAAGGAAATTTAATTTCTTGAGTTAAAATTTCAGATTTTAAGTATTGTGTAATTAAATAAATAAGTCTATTTAATTGATCCAAGAAAATTTTTTAAATCGGAAAATTCTAATTTTCCGCGTTCCGCTGCGCTAACCCTGTAATTCCTTAGAAAACCCAAAAAACATACACACATAACCATTATTATTACTATCTAGCACACAAGCCAACGTATCAATCTCGCGAACACTCCTGATCCTAGTCACATATGCCAAAATAAACGACGGAAACGATTAAAACCGATTTTATGCGGAATTCTTGACTTAATTATGATAACATTTTGGGTCTTTCCGGGACAACCAGATTAAGTCTGATTTCGACGATTTCAATTTCATTACTCTCAAAACATCTAACTTTATAAATCTAACACATTAAATTCACTTTCGGTTCAAAAACTCAAAAATCCTCCGCAAAGTGCAATAAGTATTGCGAACAGATCCAGAACATTTTGGATCTTTACGGTATCACCCAAAATCACTTAAATACTCATGATACATTATAAAATATCATTCCAGGACCATCAATTAAGTTAAATTTTTGAATTACAAGTTTTCGAAAAATCTTCCGTAAAAACTTTCGATAACGCAACCGAAGGATCTTAAACTCTCCAAAACTATTCAGAACCAACTAACATAATCATATCATCATAATTAACTTATATCCATAATTAAATTCATTAAAACATAGACGCATGCGAGATCTGATTTCATTGGAAACTCGCTAATCCCACCAGATTGATCCAATTCAATCTGATTTCACCTGGATTCTACCCAAAGCATAAATTCAATACATTCTAACATATTCAATTCAATACAAGTCAATACATTAATCTACGACACTACTTGAAGCATCTGAATAGAAATTAACTTAACTAAAATAATAAGATTTTTATCGGGAGGTCTTACCGAGATTTCGAGGGTCTATACAGACTCCCAACACTCCCACGAACGCGTAGAAATCGACATAATTCCAATTAGAGCAACTGTTCATGTGGAGGTTACTATTCATAATTTCTTTCTTCATTGTTTTACGTGCAACCGAGCACGAATCGGAGAAATTATCACCACCATTTTCTTACACGTTATTAATGTTATGTTTTGAGGCGTAATATTTTGTAATACAGTTTATTATTTATTAATAAAAGTCATTTGATTTCTATAAATCATTAAACCATATTTTATATGTATGTTCTGAGATATTATATCAAATAAATATCGTTAATCTAAAAGACGTTTGTGGTAATGAGAGTCAACAATGTTTATATGAATAAGTCTCAAATTTAAGTTCTTGGTAACATATGATTATTATACAGAACAATAATATATCATTCGACCAATATTATTGTGTGTTGCCTAAATTGACATATGATGTTAATAGAATGAATGATGAGTCTAATATCATAAGGACACAAATAATAAATATTTTCATTGGTAGATTGAAATATTGAATTCAACCATAGAAGCGTAAGATCACATGGTAATATTATTTAAAGTCATTGATCTTCGTAATAATACATTAGTGTCATTATATCATCTGACCTGAGATCATATGTTGACTCGTACGATAGTACACATGATTCACTAGAATATCATCATTCGACTAGTCATATCATATGAATAAATGCTAGATGATTTTGAGCTAATAACGTACGAAGTCGTGTGTGCTTCAAGAATAGATTTGATAGTTTTGATAATAAAAGCTAGAGATGTTCGAAGGAAACTTAAAGATGTGGATACGAGTCTTTGACCAAAGAAGTCTATATCTCAGTGATATCAAATCCACAAGGTCGAGTTTTGAAATATATCGAGTGATAAGGATTTGACCTAACCATGATCCCATAATCGATAAGGAACATAAATATCGGAAAGGAATGAATGATATGCTCGAAGTGTACTCTAACAGGTTTATATATTTTCCTACTTCATTCATCGACTATGAGTCATGACATGCTGTTAGGCGTTTATCCATGATGTGTGGGATATCATATAGATGAAATATTAAAGAGTTAATATCATCACACTGCTACTCGATAATGAATCTAGAACCGTCGCACAAATACAGTTATCGTCTATATTACAAATTAAATGATGTTTATTAAAAATTAATAAGTGATTAATTTGGTAATTAATTTGAAAATTAGATTTTCAATTAAAATAAGATTTCCCAATAAGATTAGGATATTTAGAATATTTTGGAAATACTAATTTGATTAATAAATTTGAAATATAAAATAAAATTTAGATTTAATTATTTAAATAAATATTTGATATTTATATTAAATGAATTAAATTTAAATAAATATAATTTTAATTAATCATTAATTAAAATTAGTAAATTAAGAAAAATTAATTAATTAATAATTAATTAATTATTGGAAAAAAATAATATTTAATTTATTGAGCCTTAAATGAGTGGGTTAGCATTCTAATTAGTTAAGACAATTTAGATTAAATAAGAAGTTTTATTTAGTTAAGTTTACTAATTCAATTTGGGAAAGAATCTTAAAGAGATCAAATTTAATTTGAAGAGATCCTACATTGTCCTTATTGTATTGAGATACAAATAAGAAAATCCCTAATCTATTTAAAGGCATGATTTTCGACTATGGGGTATTCTTTTGCCTGGGCTGAATTTCACTCTCTCTCTCTCTCTCTCTCTTGTTGAGATTGTTGTCCAATATGTGTCATCAAACAGTAATATAACTCGCAATCAAACAGATCAAAACAACAAAAGTAGATCTAGATGCATGAAACCCTAAAACCAGAAAACCATTAAAACAAACCAGAAAATGGAGATCACAGAGTTGTCCAAGTCGAGATGATCTCTGTCCTTAAGAACTTATTGGCTCCGACACGGGTGCTTTACGGATTCGTTTTGCCAACGTTCTCCCAGGATTACTTGGAATCTTCTTGTTCAAGGAGCACTCCTTAACAAGTGTATGAACTAGGTATATGGTGAAACTCTCTCAAAAACAATGGAAAACAATGTCTCTTGTTTTTCAAATTCGGATTTCTTTCTATCTCTGTATTTTGGATATAAAGCCTTCTTATATAAGGCATGGAAGGGTGCCAATAGGGCACCCTTTGGGATGGGGTGCAACCCCCCAAAGGGTTGTACCCCTCACAAGCACCCAATCCAATCCGAAAGACAGAATTACCCTTAATGAAGAATTTCCTACAGAGATTGAGCTGGTAAGCACTTGCATCCAGAAAATAATTCAAGGTTACTCTACAAGCAATTCTCATGATTATATTTGCTAAAGGTAGTTTGGTTTCTTCTTCCATTTTCAACTCCCCTTGATTCTTGGCAATCACCACCTAAAGGTGGCTTGGAGTTTTCTCATGGATGCATGGCAGCTGGTTACATGATGGGAAGTTTCCTGGCAGCTTCATGCAAGATTGCTGCTGGAATCCTACACGCAACGGGTTGATGGTGAACTTGTTATTCTTGACGGAAAGGTTATTTGTTATATATTTGCCATGTGCAGACTGCAGTTGTAAGATAATTATGTTATTGCTCTGGAAAAGGATGCTGACTGCACATGTTACTGTTTTGAAGCAGTACATCAAAGAAGTGGAACCTGTTGTTGGATTTATATATTGGGCACCTGAATTATCATTTTTCGGTTTTCTTCAATCGGCTGAGGCAGAGGCTACAGTAGATTTTTATTGTATATAAAGTTCCAAGTTTTGCTGATTCTTTGTTGAGATTGAGCTGGTAAGCACTTGCATCCAGAAAATAATTCTCATGATTATATTTCCTTGGACAGTTCTAATATCGGATTATGCTTCAATCTAAGGAAATTTTCCATAAATGCTTAGCCATGTGCATGTTATTGTCAGTGTTGGTGTAAAGGTGATATAGTGTCATTCATTTTTGGAATTGGTGGCATGCAGATTATTGTAACTGTACAATGTCAGTAGCGTAGCAATTGATTTTCACTTACGGATTTTGTTCTAGCAAGTGATCATTTGATTATCAGGTCTGCTAATAGTTATGGGTGGGACTCGGCATTTTGATTTATAATGTTAACAGCCATTCATGCGAAGCGCTGTGGTCAGAATGCGCTTTTTTGTGATTGTAACAACGGTCACTCTTCTTCTTAGTGTTGCAAGGGGCTTGAATGATTGTTCATTCGAGATTAACAAAAAATATTGTAATTTATTATGTGTAATCTTGGATAATTTTCTGATTGCCGCAAGGAATATGATTTGGCATGTGTGTTTACATTCTTGGTGGTTGTTACATTTCCAATGACAAGCAGATCTCAATTTGTTTAGTTGAAAATGTTGTTACATTTCCAAGTATGTTCCGCTGAAAGTTTCCTCTGTGGTTTCATATTGCAGATTCAGATGATGTTTGTTACCCAGAAGTTCATTTTCAAGTTGAGCAGCTGAGAATGTCTGGATATACAAGGCCACAAGTCTATTGGTCATTCCTCGACTGGATGAAAGCATATACCAGATGCTTAGAGCAGCATCATGGTTTCTTTGGTTCACCAAATGAAACTTGATTGGCTATGTCTGAGACAAAAATATACTTGAAGTAAACAAACAAGATTACCCGAGGATGAGCTAAAGCCCCTTCACTTTTTATAGCAACATGCAGAGGAATACACCACGAAGTCCTCCAGAGGGCTGAGGAAACCACAGTTCGTGGCTGACATTATCGAGCAAACAAAATCCAGCGCACAGATGTCTGTGCAGGCACCCACAACCAAAAGCTTCACCAAGACAAATTATATTTTAGATGATTTCCATCTTCAGTTCACTCAAGTAGGCTGTAAATGGTTCTTCTAGTTCTAAAATTTAAGACTAAGTGCTTATTTTCCTTATATGATTGTTCTTCTTGAAGGGGTGGGCCTATTTGACATGTTTTCTAGCTTCACTACTAATAAATACATTAGTTTCTCCAAAATTAAGAGAACTAATGATGCGGCATTATATATTAGAGGAACATTTAATCTTGTATCAGATTTTAACCATCAGATAAGTCAGAACACATGATAAATCATCCACTATTGCAAAACTGAATCACTGAAACAAAACTTATCTACAAAATTGAACAAAAACTTTACAAGAAATGTGGGTGTGTTTACATCAATGATTTCTAATCATGTACAGAAGAAATAAAAGCCGAAAAGAAAACCCTAACTCTTTCTGCAGAAGTGGTTTATGTTACCACTGAAAACAATCACGTGCAAATGATCTAACAACAGGACCTGTAGGAACTCCAATTAGCTTCTCAAATTCGTGCGTAACTTGAAAAGAATCATTCCATTCAACACTTCTTTGCATGTTGTCTATTGCAAGCCTCGCAGCTTGTCTTTCTTTCTGCCTTTGCATCTTCAACTCCATCTCAGCAGCTCTGAGATTAGCTTCAATGTTAGCCTTCTTCTTTTGCAATACTTTCTTCTCCGCTTCATTGCTTGGATTGAGGTGAAATTCCCTACAAACAATAGCGACAAAGCAATCTCTATACCCAAGAGGGGGGTGAATTGGGTTATCGCTACAAATGCGGAATTATAAAATCTTTACCGATTTTTAGCTCTTATTACCAAGTGGGGACTTAGGGCAATTTTCTCTATTCCAATTAATAGCCTATATGCAAGTTTTCTATTCAATATGTATAAGAATAAACTAAATTGCTGTAAACAAAAGTATAGGGAAAGAGTAATACGACACTGATATTTATAGTGGTTCGGCCAAACGTGCCTACGTCCACTCCCCCAAGCCTCGCTTGAAGATTTCCACTAGAATCGAGTTTTCCGTGGTTCACTCGTAACCAAGAGTTTTCCGCAAAGGCACACTCCGAACCTCTTACAACTTTGAGTTTTGTTCGTAGGTGCACTCACAACCTTTACAACTTACCCAACCAAATGGGATTTCACAAACCGCAAGTGTTTTGATAAAGAAGAATTAAAACACACTTGGGCACTCACAAATAATAAGAAGATTGTGTGAGTTGCAAACCCAAGTGATCTAAGCTCACTAAATATAATGAAGATGTGTGTGAGCTTGTATGAGTGTTTAAGTGTATGAAGGTTTAATACACTCTTGTATTTGCCTTAGAGAATGTATGAAGGTTGTGTATTAAGTCTCTAAACTAAGGCAAATGAGTTGGGGTCCTATTTATAATAAAATGCAAAGCTTTCCCCAACTTACAGCGAGACCGGTATGGAGACCGGCATGCCGGTCTAGGGCTCCAACGGCTATATTACCGTTGAGAAAGTGTCCGTTAGACCAGTATGGAAACCGGTATGGAGACCGGTATGAGTCTCCCTGGTTCCAGTAAGTGTTCAATATGAAGAGCTTGACCAGTATGGAAACCGGTATGGAGACCGGTTTGGATCTCCCTGGTTTCAGTAACTGCACAATAAAGGCTAGACCGGTATGGGGACCGGTCTGGAGCTCCCTGGTTTCAGTAAGTGCATGTTCTGATGACCAGTCAAGACTGACGACACTTGGTATTTTGGCCATAACTTTCTCTAGAAAATTCCAAATCATGATCCGTAAATTTCTAAATCAACTAGACACATATATATAGCTTCTGTAAAAAAATCAGCTCCAAAAACATTAATATGAATTTTATGGAAATTTTCTAATGTGACATGTATGCAGAAAACGCACATATGAACATGTTGTAGTAAAATGGCTCTAGCAAAAGTTCTATGCATCAGAATTGTGTTCCGTTTGAACCGTAGCAAATAAGATACACATATCTATCTAATGGTATATCATTTGAAGTTTAATTCAACCGTTTGCTAGTTTTTGGAAGATCATTTACCGATGCACTTGTACATGAAGTTCATTTTGGTGCAAATAAAATGCAAATGATTCTTTTAGAATTCTAAGCCATTTTAAATGCAAGTGATGCAAAATGTATGATTCCTAAGAGCTTTAGATCACTTGAATAAACTCACTTACAATTAGAGCACTAAGCTAAGACTTCACATGATTTCTTCAATTATGCGCAAGTCTTCACATTCTCGCTCTTCACCACATATGCTTCGACACTTTTTGTATTGCTTCGTGTTTGCACGTCGAAGTCTTCTTTCTCGCGTTGCATCATCAAAACCAATTACAATCGATTATGCGACCAAGTCGCCAACATGAGGTTTATCTTTTTTTGGGATTTCAATATCATCTCTGCAAATCTGGCTTTGATCATTGCCGCACGTATACTTGTATCACAATCAACCAAGTTCCAAGAAACGTCTCCCAAGGCTTTCGGTTTCTTATGATCAGGCTTACCACCAACTTCAAGAACATCAATACGGGTCCGTTTCCGACCAATCATGGGCTCTGCATTGGTCTTTCGACTCATATTTTCAAAATCGATTTTGTCAGTGAAAGGAACAAAGGCAAGAGTTCAAAAACTGGATGACAACTGTGTGTTATGATTATCCAAAGAGGGTTTTGAGAACTTGAAGAAAGATTGAAAGATTAAAACAGGGATTGTGAAACAAGAAGGTAATTGAGATTAAAAAAGAACAAAGAATGAGAATTGGGTTTGAATGTTGCAAGAAAATGTTTTCTTGGGCTTCAATTCGAAAGAATGATGATGAAGAAGAAGAGAGTAATGTTGCAGATTTAAGATAGATTTTCCTGAGTGAAGTAAGTTTATGCGGGTACTTAGAGTTAAGTTTCCTAAATCGATTGGGAGAAACACGCGGTTAAATCATATATGAAGACTCAGGAGCCGTTAAACCCTAGATTTTGGCGCCCCAATACCGTTAATCTTTTAAACCTAACCATAACCATAACGGTCAAAATATTTTTAATTTTTTTTAATTAAATTCGCTTTACCCTTTGTTGTTTTTTCAGCAAGTACACGCTATTATTAATTAAAACTGAAAATGAGTTGAGAGTTAAAATTTAAGTGGGGATTAGATTCTTTGTTATCGTAACAAAATTTAGGGTTTCAAAAAAAACGCGGCTAAACCATTTACTGTAGATACAGGAGCCGTCAAGATTTTGCCGCGCCAAGACAGTTATCTGTAATCCTAAAGTTAACGGTCAAATGATTTTATTTTCAGTTAAGATCCTTTTGCCCTGTTTCTGTCTCTGCAACTAAATTACCTTTTTATCCTTTTCCCCCCTGCCACTAAATTATTAGTAAAATAAAAGCCCTGATTACACGGGAAAGAGAAATGGATTCGTATCTAAAAACTCTTTGGATTTTCCCCACTCGTAAGCTGTAATTTGGAGAGATGCCAGAACTAGGAGGGTTAATGAAGCAATAGATGCTTTTGAGATTATGAAGAAGTTTGGATTAAAGTTAGGAACTGTTGGATATTAACAAATAGATTGATGCTTTGGGCAAGTCAAGACCTGTGGAGAGGGCACAAGAGATGCTTGATAAAATGAAGAAGAGAAAATGTGATCTGGGTATTAAGTTGTACACGATTTTGTTAGAAGGGTGGGGATAGCAGAAGAATTTGATGAGAATGAATGAGGTTTACAGAGAGATGTAGGATGAGGATTTTGAGCCAGATGTTGTTAGTTAAGGGAAAATGGTCAGTGCATATTGTAAGGCTAAGAAGTATCGGTTGAGTTGTTTCGTGAAATGCAGGCACTGAATTGCAAGCCTAATCCTCATATTTTATGAAGAGGTTAAGTGAAGCTCGAGTTTTTTGAAGAGTCCAAGTAGAGCGGATTTGAACCGGAGGCCTTTACTGACAATGTTGTTGAGGGGGACTTATTGTTGGTCAGTTAGGATGAATGATGCATATTAAAAAATGACAGATGATGGTCCGAGTTCTTGAATTATGATATGGTTTTTCATCACCTAATAAGGGCTGGAAGAACAAAAAAGGCAACTGTGGGTACCTGTGAGATTGTAGGTAGGTTGTTTTGCAATGAAGACCTTGAAGATATGGCAATAAGGAATTGAGATCAAATAAATGCAAGGGGAGTGTGGTTCCCGGAATGCAAATGTTCTCCACTTAGATTAATAGCATTTGTCATGAGGGCGAGTTAGATAATGCTTGCAAGTGCTTTCAAGAGAAAATGGATGGCGGTATTTGACATCCAGCGCAGTCGTTTAATACTCAGAAACCAGCTCTTCGAGATGAGGAAAAGGAGGAAACTGCTGTCATTTTGGCTCAGGAGATAGTAAATTGAGGAAAACTCAATTACTTGGTAGAGGTCAATGATAGGAAACAGACGACTGTACTCTTTAGTGAGTGTTCTAACATTCTTCTTATTCTGATATTGATTCATCAAATTTTGAGTTTCTTCTTTATTAGCTTTCTGAACTGCTGCACTGCTGCTTGTTTTTATTGAAGAAAAGCCTAACATTTTTTTCCAGTCCAACTAATCATTCCTACTAGCTTATATAAATTACATTTAAGCGGGCACAAAACGATTTAACTTTTTCTTCTTTTGTTATATAGCTTCACAAACTCCTTAACTGACAATGCCAAAACCTGTAGATCTCTAACACTCTGTTCCATCTCATTCGTAATCTTCAAAAGGCCTTTCTTGCTTTTCCTGAGGGGATTTTCTTCTTGTATTTTTGCACAGGCTTCAATCTGACTCTCTTACAATGGAATCTTCTACCATCCGAGATATATCTTTACAGAGAATGCCCATGTAAGGAAAACTTCTCGCAAGGAAAGCTTTGATTCTTTCCTTCATGAATTATCTCAGCCAATCCGAAGTCTCTCCTTTGTGTTATTTTTCACGGCATTTTCCATCTGAGTAACCTACTCTTTCTGATGAAGCTGGCATTCATTTCAGACAATATCTTTAGCAATTTAGTTTGCTTTCAAGCTCATGCATCAGAAGTAGGCTGCAAATGGTTCTTCTAGTTCTAAAATTTAAGACTAAGTGCTTATTTTTCTTATCTGATTGTTCTTCTTAAAATCTACAGAGAAGGGGGTGGTCCTATTTGACAGGTTTTCTAGCTTCACTACTAATAAATACATTAAGATTACAGATCTAGCAGGAAGCAACAAATCCTATGTTTTACAAGATTCTCCAACTCTCAAAGAATTACAAGATAACATTGAATAATATGATTGATAAACAATGAATGATTTGGTTGGTTCAGCAGAACAGAACCAATTATGTACATTTGCTTAGCTAGAATTTGTCATAACTATCTTTTTGCTATGAAATAACGTGACTGTAATTACCTACAGGAATGAGAAGCACCCTCTTACTTCTAGACCTAGTTCCGCAAAACATTGGAAATGGATTATTTGATGGGTATGCAAATGAAAATGATGATTAATTTACAAAACTTTAGAGAATTGAATCTTTGCTCTTCTAATCAACTTTGACTGTTGCAGGAAATTATTCAGAGCAGACTTATGACAGAACGCATTAACTTCAGAGAAAATATCATCCAATATCTCCCCAGAAAATCTTCTCTTTGATCCTTCTGTCGCATTTTCCCACTTCAGCTTTTCCATTCATTAGCCTGTTTTAAGCTTGCAAACATTCTGATTTTATGACCGCAAGTAGTATAGACATCTCAACCACTGGTCACCACAACAACATCCAAATTAAGCATTACAGATTAAGGCTTAGACACGTATCTGGGTTTGATCCGAAAGTAAACTGTAATGATAATACAACTCCCTTCATTCAGTAGCCCCAAAATTAAGCGAACTAATGATGCGGCATTATATATTAGAGGAACATTTAATCTTGGTATCAGATTTTAACCATCAGATAAGTCAGAACACATGATAAATCCAAAACTGAATCACTGAAACAAAACTTATCTACAATATTGAACAAAAACTTTACAAGAAATGATTTCTAATCATGTACAGAAGAAATAAATGTCGACAAGATAACCCTAACTCTTTCTGCAGAAGTGGTTTATGTTACCACTGAAAACAATCACGTGCAAATGATCTAACAGGACCTGTAGGAACTCCAATTAGCTTCTCAAATTCGTGCGTAACTTGAAAAGAATCATTCCATTCAACACTTCTTTGCATGTTGTCTATTGCGAGCCTCGCAGCTTGTCTTTCTTTCTGTCTCTGCATCTTCAACTCCATCTCAGCAGCTCTGAGACTGACTTCAATGTTAGCCTTCTTCTTTTGCAATACTTTATTCTCCGCTTCATTGCTTGGATTGAGGTTTATCTTTTGTTGGGATTTCAATATCGTCTCTGCAAATCTGGATTTGATCATTGCCGCACGTATACTTGTATCACAATCAACCAAATTCCAAGAAACGCCTTCCAATGTT
>SKCR01053060.1:0-30627 GCA_019454045.1 Zanthoxylum bungeanum | reverse complement strand
AAATTTGATTTAGTGATACATGTATATTGGACAAAGACCCTAGGATTTACAATGTAGTGAGCAGTTACAACGTAGTTTTTAATTGACATTGGGAAGCGTCACTATAAGTTGTATATCCTTAAATAAAGTTCCTGGTCAAGATTTACTAATAAGGTCAGTTAGTAAAATCCGTTGAGACTAGTACATGTCGTATATCGTGACTTGGTCCGATGGTTTATCCCAATGAACCATGAGTCTCGAGAGACTCGTATAGAAATTTAGGTATTTATTTGATAAACACTGAACGACTCACTGAAGATTTCATAATATATGGTACACCAACATCAATAGGAATCTTCTCGAGTTGAGCGATCATAGTGGTCCTTCGACTTGAGATACCACAGTGGATATATGAGTTATCCTCCACACTTTAATGGCAATCACGTCACCGATCTATTTAGATCAGACCTCCGCCTGTTCGTTGGGTGTGGACGGATGCTAATGATATCCGGTGCGTATCAAGATAAAATATGTCAGTCCTCTGTATAGGGCATAGATATCCTACACGTGTTTGCGATCTAATAAATCCATGACCGTGGTATAACTTCGGAAGCGAGTTCCGAGTGTTATTTAGAGATCGTAAATTTAAAAGTCGACTATATTATACCATATGATTTGAGGTTCTTATCTATATCCCATGTATAATATGGATAGCCTGTGACATAGGGATTATACGTATGCAATGACCTCGACTTGCATAGTTTAGCGAGATTATCGTGGTCGTTATAATTCATGAGTGGGTGAATTATGGACACGAAATTGGATTTCGTGATGGATAAACCTAAACTTAGAGTCTCACAATATGAAGTGTACTCGTTGAGCACTTGGGCAACGCGTTATGAATAATATAGATTATTCATAATAATTCACCGAATTAAATGAGTAATTAGAGTCGTTTAAATGGTTAAACGAAAATACATGCATAAGGGGCATTTCGGTCAATTGATAATTAATGTGTATTTGTATTTGATACAAAATTTGATTTTATACATATTAATTATTTGTCAAGTGAGATTTTGACACATGCCATTAAGATATGTATTTGTTATTTAATGTAAATAAAAATACATATATAATAATAATCGCATTAATTAATTATTTAGCTGTTTAAATGTTAAATATATAGATAATTAAATTATTTCAATATTACATAATTGTTATGCAATATGTTTGATTATTATTGGTTACATGTGGCATGGTTTTATTAAGCTTAAAGTTTATAAATTGGATTTGTTAACTTAAAGGTTATTATTATTTAATTAGATTAAAAAATGACCAAATTGCCCTTCTTTACTTCCCTAAGTCGGTTTAACCTTGTATTTAAAGTCAAAAAATTTTGTTTTCTTAGTTTTCAAGACTCCATGGTCGAATCCATCTCCATAAAAAGGTCTCAAAATTTTCTTGAAGAAACAATGGAAGAAAGTGAAGAAATTGAAGAAAAAGTTTAAGGAAATTACAAGATTTTGAGGTAATCTTCAATAAAATTAAACTTAGAAAGCTTGTTTCTTATTCTTGAATATCTAGAATAGTTCTAGGGTTTCTTCCTTACTTATATTTTGGGCCTTTTTGATTTGGAGGATGGATTTGGAGGCTAGATGCATGTGTGAAGTTGGATTGGATGATATTAGTGTAATATTGATTCAATTTTATCATTTGATGACTTGTTGCCATTCTAGAGTGCTATGACCACTCTTGTAACTCCTATAAATTATTCTTGAGTTCTTCATAGGTGGTGGCTTTGGTTGGTGTTAATGTTTATATGATTAATGTTGAGAAAATTGGATTTAAAGCATGAAAAATGATATTTTTGTTATAAAATCATATCTGAAAATTCTGTATTTTTGGTGATGAAAAGTATGTGTATAAATGTATTGGATGTGTTTTGGGCATTGGAACAATTTCCGGAAATTGTTTCGGAGTTGAAATATGCGAGAACGGCGAAAAACGGTGTTACCGGGTGAGTTTCGGGCTTACCGTGTGTCTGCTGTCCAAACAGTGAATTGACCACTGTTTGGGCATCCCATGAACTGCTCAAGCACTATTGGAGCTGACCTGGGCAGCCCCCATGTGTGTTGGTTGGTCGGTTCAGACAAAAACGTGTTTTATGCCATTTTACGGAAAAACTTTTCGTAAAAGTTTTGCGATGTTCCTTAGCTATTTATGTCGTATTTGATATCGAATAAATATGTTTAGGTGAAATATGAATAATTTATTCATATTGGATATTGAATAATTTATTCAGTAATTTAAAAAGTTTTAAAATTACGATTTCACCCGAACCGTGAGCTTCCGCTGCGCCCTCGCCAAAACCTCAACAAAAATTGGTATCATAGTAGGTCTGATCCTTCATCCATTACATTAGTCATGCTTGATATATGATATATAATCCAATTTTGATGTTTACACATGCATGTAATTTAGATATTTCTTAAAGTTTTGGTTCTACGCTAACGGGAAATGTAACGAAAATTTAATGGTTAAGTTAAGTTATATTTTTTAAGGTAGAATTGAATTGTTTAGAAATTGATCTAGATTAATTTTTGCATTTGATGTAGAGCAATGATTTCTTGAGGAATATCCCCGCTTAAATAAGGTAGTAAAGTGACATGTATTGGATGCATGTTTTTTGGTTTGTCTTGTCAATACGGTTTATGGATATCTTTCTATGGCTGCATTTGAGAAAGTGACAAAGCAGTGAGGGTGTAGTTGATAGAATTTTATCCATGCTGGATGTATATTTGATACTAGACAAATTCAAGTGAAAATGGAAATATTGAACGTGCCAAAGCTGTATGGACTACATCAGTAGCTTGAGTTTGTCATTGGCAAGTGAAGCCTTGATACGCCTCCTTGTGAACGTGCCAAAGCTGTCATAACGAGAAACGGTCAGGACCAAAATCAGGAGTCATAGTGAGTGTGATTGACAATGAGTTGTCTACCTACTGAATATACGTAGGCGAGATCATGCCAAAGCTGTGAGTCGAAATATATTCATAGGATCCACATCTCACTATGGAATTCGATTTAATTATTGAATTCCCATTTTTCGTTGGGGATTACGGTATTACATAAAGTAGTGGGAGACACTGCTGGGTTAAAAATCCATAACTAAAGCAGTGTGTAATATTATGGAAATTGCCGCTTGTTTATTTTCCTGTATTCTATATTGTTAATAGAATTAAACTTCTAATCCACTGCATGCATATTACTTGAATATGTTTTCTGACTTCACTTATGGTTGCGTATTTCTAGAATAGGTTCTAGAATGTTAGTAGACTTGGATGTTGTTAGATTAGTCTAAATTATCGGGAACTATTGTTCCGATTTTCTTGAAAATCAAGATGGTTAGTGACTTAGTTACTAAGTCACGAAAGGTAATCTAAATATATATCTGTTTTAGGATATAATAGTCTAAGAGAGAATAGTTTCTTGTGTAGTAAGAATTGACATGAATTAGTTCATGTCTCGAGATTCTTGACTAGCATTAAGAAAACCTCATTAGGTATTTGTTTATCTAATAATGACATTTCTTGGCTTTAGTGACCTTTAGAGGTCATATGTCTGACATAATTTGCTGATCAATTATTTACAATTTTTGTGAATGGTTGAAGGCAAATTATAAAGCTAAAGAAAGGGGATGCGTATAGTTATCTGTAGAGAATACGATTCTCACAATACGACAACTATAGGTATTGGATACCAGATCTCCCGTCTAGTTATTTAAAATATTGTTTAATGATTGTTTTGATATTTGATATCAGAACTTGCGACTATTGGATAGTTACTTGTTCTTTATAAACAGTTATTTCATATTTTAATATGACTAATAGTGTCATTGATGAAGAAATAAACATTAAGAAAAATATTCGGTTAGGTGAATAATAACTTAGAATAATGCTTTATGAGATTTTATCACATAAGCATTAGATGCTTATTCTATATGGTAAAGGTTGGTCTGATATGAGATCACACCACATATCCTTATCCATTTAATGGATATTATATTCGGGAAGTGATTAAATCTCATTTAACCAATGATCGTCATTGGACCACATATTTATTAAACTAATACATTGGATGTATATAGTTTAATGAATTATAAATTGCCTTGGATAGTTTTATTTACTTCGTAACTTAGTTAATAAGTTGTCATGACTTAGTTACGTGTTTCTAAAAGAACACATATTGAACGTCTTGAATGGTTCGAGAACTTTTAATATGTTTCTAATGAAATGTGGATATAATATTTTGAATGGTTCAAAGATATTCGATTTGAAGTGTTGAAAACTATATCTTTAAAATTCATCATGAGTCATTGATTTTTTCAAAGATGTTTGATATGATCAAACATATGAATTTATGGCAATTAGTTCTAAGGTTATTTAATGAATATGATTCTTACTCAATATTATTCTTCTATGATTCCATCGTGATGGAATTACTCAATATTATTCTTATATGATTTGATTTGTTTGATATTGAGTGTTACCGAATTAGTTTTCAATACTCTTGGGGATATGCTCCAGTAACACTAATTCATATTTTTAATTAAGGTTCCATTAGTTTCTATAGTTACGTATATGATATGTATAAGTAGAAGATTCGAATCTTAAAAGGTTTGAGATTTGAATCTTTCTTTTGTATAATGATTATATAATTGAAAAGTACTTACAACTCGGAGGTACAAGTAAAAGTTTATCATTTAATTATATTTAATAGAATATTATATTTATTTGATAGAATATCTTTTCTACGATCCCGAGTAATAAAATTGTTTTATTACTTGGTTTGTAACATCAGATGTTAACAATTGAAGAAAAGACTTGACTTATTGAAGTCAAATGTGAGAGTGATAAACTATAAATCGAACTACGTAATTAATAAGATGAAAAGACCCTTAGAATGCTTCCATATAAGTCCAATAGGATGTCAGAATCATTCACAAAGTATTTGATACTTAATGGTTCTGCTGTTTTCTTATTGAAGAAAATTATCCTATAACTTATAGTGGGAGCGATAATTGATATCAATTTCAGAAGTTAACATTAAATCATAGATCTAAGATTGTTCATAGCTTACTACAATCAAGTTTTGAACTTGAATAAGCTTTCGTTATGAATCGTTCATAAAATATGCATATTGTTTGTGCAGCAAAAGCAAAGTGAGCTCTTTAAAGGTTTGACATTTATAGTATGACAATGAGAAAAATTATACTCAGTAATCTATTGTAGATTCTGAGGAAACTTATCTCCAGTCGCACTAGTTGAACAATTAAAGATCTGTTGGTTAATGTTGATATTAAACTATGTATTTTGGCTAAAGAATGTAAAGTGGCGTTCCTGAATGGTTTCTTTAATGAGAGATCCGTTGTGGTTTCTTTGTTTGAAAAGTTCATTCTAGAATGGCCTTAGAGTTTGCATTATGCTAAGATCACAGTTTGATATACTAGCTTATTGAGCCTATTGTAGACTCAGATAAACTTTCCGGAAATCTGTGTTTTCTAATTTTGATAACAAACAGATTTTTTGATTTTATCAAAGCAAAAAGAATACACATATAATAGTAGGGTCAGTGGGAGCGTACAAATTTATTTCATAGTGTTATATATCCTAACGACATTATCATTATTAATGTAATAATGAGATGTTTGTAAGGTAAAATATTTACCTAAGTCTTCTTTTCTCCGTGAAAGCAGTGGAAGTAGCCTCTGTTATATTTGATATAAAGTTTCATATATGATATAAAACTAAGAGACTTGTGAGATACTCCCATTAGTCGTGCATTAGATATGATCAAATAAAGGACACATCAAAACTTTCTGTATGACAGTTAGTATAACTGTTTGACAATTAGTGTGTCTCATGTATATAGTATTTATCTTTCATAAATGATGATTTCGTTAGTCGAAAGAGAAATTGATTAGAATGTCTAATCAATCTTATGCATTATAGGATGATGGCATAATGAATACTATATTATGTACGATTAAAGATATCAATTTAATTGTAATTGTTACGAATTATTTTGATATGTTGTAGACCATAGGATGTGTCTTGAAACATGTTCTTTGTTATCTTTGAGATATTAAGAACGAGAATCTTATTCATGGAGAATGCAACCATTAGGGTTAGATTAGTTTTGAGTTTAATTATGACATTGGATGGTCCACGTCATATAAAGTCAGAAAAGATGCAGTGGGAGTGTCACAAATGATTCTACTATGTTAGTGGAATTAGTTGTAACTTATGAAGTATTGACTTATGAAGCTACAAAGTGACCTTATAGATTAGAAGTTTTGATATTAGTATTGTGCTTGCGGTTGTCTACATAATTTTTTTGGATTTGATCTCTAAATACATAGACAACTTTATAGCTATAGCAAAATATTGATATTACATCTGATGCATATTGATGTAGAACTTGAGTTCTACAAAATATGAATGATGATGGTTAAGGGAAACAATTGGGTTTGTTTGACAAACTCAATTTGTTATAGCGGGCTTACTTATTATTATCTATCTTTTGAGTGCTAGGTGAGCTCTTGAGGGCTATGAGTATGTGATACATATTGAGATGTGTATATGACACTGTAGATTGGCACTAGAGTAAGAGGGAGAAATTGTTAGGGTTGGTGCTCAGAGTGCCAATCCGGATAGTATTTATGTCCGATTCATGAATACGATCAATGTCTTTATCCATAATATTGCTTATTTAATGGTTGCACATCTTGTCCTTTATATACATATTCGATCTAATTACGATTAGATATCTAATTATGATTAAATTGAAACTAAATCTGATTTTGTGATACGTGTATATTGGACAAAGACCCTAGGATTTACAATGTAGTGCGCAGTTACAACGTAGTTTGTAATTGACATTGGGAAGCATCACTGTAAGTTGTATATCCTTAAATAAAGTTCCTGGTCAATATTTACTAACAAGGGTCGGTTAGTAAAATCCACTGAGACCAGTATATATCGTATATCTTGACTTGGTTCGATGGTTTATCCCAATGAACCATGAGTCTCAGGAGACTCGTATAGATATTTAGGTGTTTATTTGATAAACACTAAACAACTCACTAAAGATTTCCTAATAGATTGTACACCAACATCAATAGGAATCTTCTCGAGTTGAGCGAGCATAGTGGTCCTTCTACTTGAGATATCACAGTGGATATATGAGTTATCCTCCACACTTTGATGGTAGTCATGTCACCGATCTATTTAGATCAGACCTCCACATGTTCGTTGGGTGTAGACTGATGCTCATGATATCCACTGCGTATCAAAATAGAATCTGTCAGTCATGTGTATAGGGCATAGGTATCCTACACGTGTTTGCGATTTAGTAAATCCATGACCATGGTATAACTTCGGAAGCGAATTTCGAGTGTTATTTAGAGATCGTAAATTTAAAAGTCGACTATATTATACCATAAGGATTTGACGTTCTTATCTATATCCTATGTATAATATGGATAGCCTGTGACAGAGGGATTATACGTATGCAATGACCTCGCTTGCATAGTTTAGCGAGATTATCTGTGGTCGTCATAATTCATGAGTGGGTGAATTATGGACACGAAATTGGATTTCGTGACAGATAAACCTAAACTTAGAGAGTCCCACAATATGAAGTATACTCGTTGAACACTTGGGCAACGTGATATGAATAATACAGATTATTCATAACACTTCACCGGATTAAATGAGTTAATTCGGATCGTTTAATCGATTAAACGAAAACATATGCATAGTGGCATTTTTGGTCCATCGTAATTATTGTGTACAAAACGAAAATTTGATTTGATACAAAATTTGATTTGATACATATTAATTATTTTTCAAATGAGATTTTGACACATGTCATTAATATATATATTTGTTATTTAATGTAAATAAAATTACATATATAATAATAATTACATTAATTAATTATTTAGATGTTTAAATATTAAATATCTAGATAATTAAATTATTTCAATATTACATAATTGTTATGCAATATGTTCGATTATTATTGGTTACATGTGGCATGGTTTTATTAAGCTTAAAGTTTACAAATTGCATTTGTTAACTTAAAGGTTATTATTATTAATTAGATTAAAAAATGACCAAATGACCAAATTGCCCTTCTTTACATCCCTAAGTCTGTTTACCCTTGTATTTAAAGTTAAAAATTTTGTTTTCTTCATTTTCAAGACTCAATGATCGAACCCATCTCCATAAAAAGCTCTCAAAATTTTCTTGAAGAAACAATGGAAGAAAGTGAATAAATTCAAGAAAAAGTTTAAGGAAATTACAAGATTTGGAGGTAATCTTCAATAATCTTAAACTTAGAAAGCTTGTTTATTATTCTTGAATATCTAGAATAGTTCTAGGGTTTCTTCCTTTCTTATATTTTGGGGTTTTTTTTATTTGGAGGATGAATTTGGAGGCTAGATGCATGTGTGAAGTTGGATTGTATGATATTAGTGTAATATTGATTCAATTTTATCATTTACGACTTGTTGCCATTCTAGAGTGTCCCACTTTTATAACTCATATAATTGTTCTTGAGTTCTTCATATATGGTGGCTTTGGTTGGTGTTAATATTGATATGATTAATGTTGAGAAAATTGGATTTAAAGCATGAAAAATGTTATTTTTGTTACAAAAATCCGATCTGGAAATTATGTGTTTTTGGTGATGATAAGTATGTTTTATAAATGTATTGGATGTATTTTGGACATTGGAACAATTGCCGGAAATTGTTTCGGAGTTTAAATATGCGAAAAACGGCGTTACCGGGTGAGTTTCGGGCTTACCGGGTGTCTGCTGTCTAAAAGGTGAATTGGCCACTGTTTGGGCAGCCCATGAACTTCCCAAGCACCATTGGAGCTGACCTGGGCAGCCCCAATGTGTGTTGGTTGGTCGGTCGGACAAAAATGTGTTTTATGCCATTTTGCGGAAAATATTTTCGTAAAAGTTTTGCGATGTTCCTTAGCTATTTATGTCGTTATTTGATATCGAATAAATATGTTTAGTGAAATATGAATAATTTATTCATAGTGGATATTGAATAATTTATTCGGTAATTTAAAAAGTTTTAAAATTACGATTTCACATGAACTGTGAGCTTCCGTTGCTCCCGCGCTAAAACCCCAATAGAACATTGGTTATTTTCATTAGTATTTAAAGAGGTTGAGAGCACTTTTGTAAGGGTTAGCAAATTTACTTCCAAGCATTACTTGTAAAAAAAATAGAGAATACAATAGTTCGGTCATATCCGACCACTTGTAAAAAGAGATCGGTCTAGTCCGACCACATATAAAAAGCTTAATTTCATTGTGACTGTGGACATAGTTTAGATCTATTCCTCCGAACCACGTTAAATCCTTTGTTGATCTTTGTGTTTGTTCTCATTTTTCCGCTAAGTTTGCTTTTGGTTCCCATCAAACCAAACAAATTCATAGTTGGGGGAAGATTGTTCGAGGAGTGAGTTTCTGAATTTACCCCTGGAAAGAAAATCAGCAGTCAACAGTTGGCGCCGTCTGTGGGGAGACCAGGACAAAAAGCAAAAGACGTATTGAGACGATGCCGGAAGACAAAAACCACAAATCTTTAGAGTCTACAACAACGGAATGGATGGAAAAGATGGAAGAAAAAAATGAGAAATGAGAGGGAGTCGAACCGGTCCTTCTCCAAGCCATGATGGAAAAGCTAGAAAAACTAGAGAAGAGAAATGAGGAACAAATGGAAGCTGGTCCGAGTGGAATGGGGGAAGAGATAGCCTGAGGAAAGAAGGTGATGAGGGTGACGATGGTAGAAGAAGGAACACCCAAAGAGTAAGATCGGAAGTCATAGCCAGAGTTTTGCCAGAAGAATAGTTGTGGGAAGAGGATGACGGTAGGAAATCACCGGAGTCTTCTAGCAACAGCCCACATTTTACGGAGAGTAACCGTGGGGGACATGATCGGTGCAAACACACACGTATAACTCAAACGCACGTATCGTTCAAGTAGTATAAAAATATCGATCCCACGAGGACTTAATTCCTACTGTTGTTATTAATTGTTGGCTCTATTTATTTACAAATATCTAATTAAAGGGATAAGAGAATGATTGTTTGATTGGTTTGTTGAATGTGGTTTTCTTTAATTAAAATAAATAAAATAAACAATAGAAAATATTAAGGAAAATAACAAAAGACTCAAAGATCTAGGGTTGTGAATCTTTTTAATATCTTTTAAAAGATGAAGTGATTATTTTATATTTGTGTAATAAATTGGTTTACTAACATAGAATACTAAATTATGCAAAAGCCTTTGTCGATGGTCAGACACAAATACCCAATTTAACCTAAATGAACCATATGTCTATGTCAACCAAATTATCTGGATTCATTAAGTTTAAGTTCCAATTATGGCTACCCCGCCCGACAGGTATATGTCTATCCTGTAAGAAAATCTATTAAAGGGTTATCTATCCTCAAGGAAGATCGTGGGCTATTAAGTCTAAGGCTGAAACCTAAAATTCATGTCAAGTTTATTTTAGATTTACCACATCAATCTTATTGGTGATCAGACAACAAGAAGCATTAAACTTAAGACTTAATAAGTAAACCTTTAAATTACCCAAACTATAAATAACCCCTATAAACCAGTGATATTAGAATTCATCACAACCCCAGATAACTAACTTAGTTACGACACATAACTAGGGCTAATAAAAACTTAAAAGTAAAAGACATAAAGTAAAAATGCTGAAAAGTAATTGCGGTAAAGTAAAAGCTGAAAAGTAAATTACATTAAAATAAATAAAATGTTAAGGTAAAATGATCAACTTTTACTATTACTAATTTAGATATCTCCCTTAATATAATATATTAACTTGTGATTATTTTACCAACCAGCCATATATGCGGTAACCTGATTAAGTCAAATTAAGTCCAACCAGCCATAAAGGCGGAACCAAAATAAACCTGCCATATAGGCGGTAAGAAAATTTAATTACCAACCGAGCAATCTGGCGGTATCCTTGATTAGTCAGGTTTAAACCAGATTAAAATGAATTACCAACCGACCAATATAGCGGTATCCTTTTTAAGTCAATATTTTAAATAGTGAATATATTATATTTAAGGGAGATTAATCTAAATAGTAACAGTAAAAGAATTACCTTTCACCATAGCTAGGGAAGTTACCTCCTCATGGTGAATAGTAAAAACTGTAAAAAGTAAAGAAAGTAAATTAATATTATTACAGAATGTAATTAAAATTAATTACAAAACTAAAAACTAAAAGAAACTAGATAGAAATCTCCCTATTTACATCAGAGAATTCAGAGAGATGGTACATCTGAAATTGAAATTTTGAGCTCTATTTATAGGCGTCGGTAGGGGTCCGGCGTCGCGACACTAAGCCAGCGTCGCGATGCCAGTTTGTCGATGTGGCACGCTCTGGTTCGTCGGCTTCAGATTCTGGATAAGGTGATAAGGTGACACGTGGCAATGTGGTTGGATCTCAATTATTGTGACACGTGGCGGCTCGTGATTGGCTGATTCAGATTCTTATCCGCCACATGTCAGATATGGATAAGTGAGTCAATGATTGATGCTGACGTGGCGCTGAGGTGGCGACACGTGGCAAAGTGACTGTCGGTACCATAGAATTGCAACACGTGGCACTTCGTGATTGGCTGATGATGACGTGGTGGTGAGATGGCACATTGACTCGGTCACTGATGATGTGGACGATGATGTGGCTGACATGTGGAGTGACATGTGGCGATGGCGACTGTCGACACCGTAGGAGATGATGACACGTGGCACGGCGCACTTTAGCAGATCGGCTGTGATGGTGACACGTGGCACGACGCACGTTAGCAAAGTCAAATTTCCTCAGATTCTGACTTGTGGACCCGGTGCACGTTAGCACTGTTCGGCGTACGTTAGGCGTCGCGACGCCAAAGGCTTGCACGTCGCGCGATGCGAGAAATGACCATTTTGCCCTTTTCGTCCAATTTTCACTATTTTGGCCCAAATCACCTCCAGAGTGTCCTGAAACTTTATTTATCTACAAAATAACACAAAACACATCAAAATATTCACAAAACTCAAGAAACTATACAAAATATTAGGTTAAATGAGTGAGAAATATTGATATAATTACCACTCATCACACCCCAAACCTAACATTTTGCTAGTCCTCGAGCAAAACCTAGAATAAAATATCATAAAATCTTTAAAATAAAATTTAACTAAGCCACTTTCGTAGGGATCACAGTTGCATTTAACGTGTGCAACAAGCCTTTAAACCCCTAGGTGTCCATAGTGGACGAGTTGTAGTCTCGTGAGGGTTTACATCAATGATACCCACAAACATTTTACAAAAGTAAAAAGGTAGTGAAACTAATACACACAAAAGCAAAAAGACAAGAGAAAAGAGAATGAAAAAGTTAATGACTAATCAGGTGAAACTTCTACTCCAAGTTACTAGTTGTTTTCTTTCTTTCTTAATTACTGAATAAGTAAATTCTCCGATCATTTTTACCATTCTCCATATACACAGCCAACAAAATATTAAACAAAATTTTTGCCCACAACAGTCATAAGTGCAGTTGATAAGAGAGTAATATTTTTGTCCTAAAGTTTTTTCAGAATTCACACCTTTTTGTAGCAATGGAATAATTTTTCTGATTTTTTCTTTGATTTTTTATTTATTTATATACAATATCTTCCGTCTATGTAGCGAGTGTTGGGTCGGTGGCTCCCAAACTAGTTGGCTTTAGGGAACCAGGTGTTAAGACACCCCTACGGACTTAATTACTTAGACTTCAGATATATATATTTTTGCAGCATCTTTGATCCATGTAGCGAGCTTTGGGCCAGTGACTCCCAAACCAGTTGGCATTAGGGCACTGGGTGTTAAAACACCCTTACAGACTTAACAACTCGGATCTTAGATTTTTTTTTTACTTCATCACTTTTTGAGATGCTTCCTCAAATTAAACTAGAGCACTAAATATTACAAACTTTTCAATTCTAGCTCATGTCCGTATGTTACAATGCATGTTGATAAATCTGCTAACTGAGCATATGAAGATCCATTTTAGTCATTATTATGGAGAATTCACAAATTAAATAATTCAAAAGGAAATAAACAAAAATTAACTTTTTTCGAATTAGGTTTGAGATACGTCTCAGGAGTGAAAACTTCTTACTCAGCCATCTCTTACCAATTTCACCTTTTTAGTCAAAATAAAAACACAAAAATACAAAATATTTTTGTAATTTTTGAAAAAAATTTCAATTTTTTTTTTCAAAAAATTTTGGACTAAAAAATAAAAACAACACACAAACTAAAAAAAAAAGGTACTGATCAACTAATTCCCTCCCCCAAACTTAAATGATACATTGTCCCCAATGTCTTAAACAGTAGAAGAAGAGTTTAGAAGATAATACCTGGTTAGCTGAAATTTTATAGGAAATTAAAGGTTAAGATCCAGATAAATCCGACGCCTCTTACCACGATCGTCCTCGGACCAATTTATCTTTGAAAGGATAGGGTCAACTTGTGGTTCATAGGCTAAGAGTTGGTCAATTAGATCCGGAGCAGTTCTGGCAGTGAATATGAGTTCTTTCATATGTTTTGACACGAACCCATCTCCGGGCATCATCAAGAAACACACAAAGAAAATCATAAAATCCATCAACGTTGTACAGTACAAGCGGTTCCTGGTGTATGTTCAGGTTCGCCCAAGATAGCACTATAAAAACTTCCTCCAATGTGCCCAAGCCACCTGGCAAAACAATAAAAGCATCGGCACGGTTAATCATTTCTACCAATCGTTCAGACATACCTGGCACGATCAGTTCATCTCCGTTTTTTGATCCAATAAGATTTGCCTCTGCCAAGGGTTTTAGGATGATTCCCAAAACATGACTGTATCCTTCCTGTACGGACTTTGAAACGATCCCCATTAGTCCAAGATTGCCTCCGCCATATACTAAGTGCATATTCCTTGCAGCTAAGACTTGACCCAATTCATGTGTTGCCTCTACGTATTGTGGCTTAGTACCAACACTAGTACCGCAAAACACACAGATGTTTTCAACTCGTCTTCTTGAAGTGGCTTCCATTTTTTTATGTATTTCTTTCTCAAATCTGGATGCCTTCAAAAGTGCAATGACGAGCTGAATTTATAGTACCGGAAAATGGTGAGTAATAATAGCACTAGTATCTTCCATCGGACGTTTGTTAGCTAAACAAAACAAAAGAAATTGTGAAATGTCAAAAAATCTGGATCCTGTCTATGAAAATAAGGATAATTACAACAGAAAAACGAATCAAAGCAATAATTAAGGCAACAGAATTATGTACGCAATACGCCATTCGTTTGGTATATAAATCCATTAGGATGCGTCTCAAGATTTCATTCCTTACTCAGCCATCGCTAATGAATTGGTTCTCATCTTTGTGATTGCCAAACACCATTCCTTCTATCTTAAAATGCTCTGTTTGTGCTTTCCCTACAAAAATAACACACAAAAATAAAAACTCTACATGTATACACAAAATATAAAAATAGAAATTACAACAAATTGCATGGGTTGCCTCCCTGCTAGCGTTAAATTTTTCGTCTTCAGCCAGACTTGACTGAAATCCATCTGTTAAGGAGGTTTCAATGTCGTTTTGGATGTCCAATTAAAGACAATTCCATGAGCGTTGCTTTTGAAGGGTCTCTTCCAACAGTAAAGTAGCAAAAAGAATTTTGTCATATTTCGTGCTTGTGCCACCTTTTTTTATCTTTGTTGCTCCAGTGGTTCCTGAAAAGAAAGAATTAAAATCAGGAGGTCTCGTATGGTGCTTGACTTGGAATGGGAGTTCCATTCTGTCAAGCTTCTGGGTGATATCTTTGATTTGTACTCCCCAAAACAGTGATGTTTCACCTGAATGCATTGGATTCTCAATAAGTTCAGACATTTGCTCCTCTATTTGCTCTGCTTCTTACTCCACCTTTTCTTCACAGATGTATTTTAGGATTTCCGCGTTCATTTCTTCATCTGTCATCTGTGAAAAACATGCTCCATAAGTGTCAACCTGAGGATGTAAGATATGTCTGATTTTAGGTCTTCATCCTCTGATATGACTGAAATGAATGGTTCAGGTAGATCTTTTTCAAACATCAATGCAATGGACGCTCCAAGATCTTCATTTTGAGGATACAAAGTTCCATCATCAATTGTTGTTGGTGCAGTTGGTACAAACAACTCAGCTTCATCTTCGTCAGAGTCAGAATAATAAAAATCAAATCGAGATTTTTTCGGTTCGGGTTTCTGAACTGATACCTCTGATTCTTGATACTACTCATCCTCCTCTTCTGCTAAAGTGTCATCATGAAATGCTTGGTACTTGAAGGCTTCATCAGTGTCATCTGAAAATGGTCCATGAGGTATGTAGCTCTGGTTTTCTGTTAATTGTCTCGTTTGATCTGTCAATCTCTGAATGAATTCTAATTGTCTCTGAATACTTTCAAGTTGATTCTGGTATGTTTCAAGCTTCGTATCCAACTCTTCGTCTCATTTCTTGACCCAATCTTTGAGCATGTCAATCATCTGATCTTCCTCTGATGGTTCTGATTGTTGATGGAAATCGAAGGTAGATGGTGGATGAGATGGAAAATATGATGGTTCTTCGTACCTTGAATGATTCTGATAATTCTGCCACCCTGAAAAGTATATGCATTGATCGCTCAGGTGGTTACCTTTATAAATCACACATCTCCCCATTTCATTTTGATGAGAAAATGTAGTATTGCTTGATTCTGACATCCAGTGATAGTTGTTGGGCTGTACAACAGGCCTCAGAAAACCGGACTGTTGCTCCCAGATTTGGGGTGTATCTTCTAATAAAGCTCGTGATCTCTAAATCTCCCAATAATGTTCCATTTTTCAATCATCTGAAAACAAAAAAGAGAAATAAAAATTACGGATAAAAATAAAGAAAATTAGATACAAGTAAATTAGATAGCTTTAAAATTAATAACTCAAGAAAAATAAGTCCCCGGCAACGGCGCCGAAAACTTGACCGGTGCAAACACACGCGTATAACGAAAGCACACGTATCGTTCAAGTAGTATAAAAATATCGATCCCACGAGGACTTAATTCCTACTGTTGTTATTAATTGTTGAATCTATTTATTTACAAATATCTAATTAAAGGGATAAGAGAATGATTGTTTGATTGGTTTGTTGAATGTGGTTTTCTTTAATTAAAATAAATAAAATAAACAAAAGAAAATATTAAGGAAAATAACAAAAGACTCAAAGATCTAGGGTTGTGAATCTTTCTAATATATTTTAAAAGATGAAGTGATTATTTTATGTTTCTGTAATAAATCGATTTACTAACCTGGAACACTAAATTATGCAAAAGCCTCTATCGATGGTCATACGCAAATACCCAGTTTAACCTAATTGAACCATATGTCTATGTCAACCAAATTATCTGGATTCATTAAGTTTAAGTTCCAATTATGGCTACCCCCGCCCGACAGTATATGTCTATCCTGTAAGGAAATCTATTAAAGGGTTATCTATCCTCAAGGAAGATCGTGGGCTATTAAGTCTAAGGCTGAAACCTAAAATTCATTTGTCAAGTTTATTTTAGATTTACCACATCAATCTTATTGGTGATCATACAACAAAAAGCATTAAGCTTAAGACTTAATAAGTAAACCTTTAAATTACCCAAACTATAAAATAACCCCTATAAACCGGTGATATTAGAATTCATCACAACCCCAGATAACTAACTTAGTTACGACACATAACTAGGGCTAATAAAAACTTAAAAGTAAAAGACATAAGTGAAAATGCTGAAAAATAATTGCGGTAAAGTAAAAGTTGAAAAGTAAATTACATTAAAATAAATAAAATGCTAAGGTAAAAGGATCAACTTTTACTATTACTAATTTAGATATCTCCATTAATATAATATATTAACTTGTGATTATTTTACCAACCAGCCATATAGACGGTAACTTGATTAAGTCAAATTAAGTCCAACCAGCCATAAAGGCGGAACCAAAATAAACCTGTCATATAGGCGGTAAGAAAATTTAATTACCCACTGACCAATCTGGCGGTATCCTTGATTAGTCAGGTTTAAACCAGATTAAAATGAATTATCAACCGACCAATATAGCAGTATCCTTTTTAAGTCAATATTTTAAATAGTGAATATATTATATTTAAGGGAGATTAATCTAAATAGTAACAGTAAAAGAATTACCTTTCACCATAGCTGGGGAAGTTACCTCCTCATGGTGAATAGTAAAAACTGTAAAAAGTAAAGAAAGTAAATTACTATTATTACAGAATGTAATTAAAATTAATTACAAAACTAAAAACTAAAAGAAACTAGATAGAAAACTCTCTATTTACATGAGAGAATTCAGAGAGAATGATACATCTGAAACTGAAATTTCGAGCTCTATTTATAGGCGTCAGTAGGGGTCCAGCGTCGCGACGCCAAGCCAGCATCACGATTCCGGTTTGTCGATGTGGCACGCTTTGGTTCGTCGGCTTCGGATTCTGGATAAAGTGATAAAGTGACACGTGGCAAGGTGGTTGGATCTCAATTATTGTGACACGTGGCGGCTCGTGATTGGCTGATTTATATTCTTATCTGCCACGTGTCAGATACGGATAAGTGAGTCAATGATTGATGCTGACGTGGCAACACGTGGCAAAGTGACTGTCGGCACCATAGAATTGCGACACGTGGCACTTCGTGATTGGCTATGATGACGTGGCGGTGAGGTGGCACATTGACTCGGTCAACTGATGATGTGGACGATGACGTGGTTGACAGGTGGAGTGACACGGTGCGATGGCGACTGTCGGCACCGTAGGATGATGACACGTGGCACGGCGTACGTTAGCAGATCGGCTGTGATGGTGACACGTGGCATGGTGCACGTTAGCAAAGTCAAATTTCCTCAGATTCTGACTTGTGGACCCGGCGTACGTTAGCACTGTTCGGCGTACGTTAGGCGTCGCGACGTGAGAAATGACCATTTTGCCATTTTCGTCTAACTTTCACTGTTTTGGCCCAAATCACCTCCAGAGTGTCCTGAAACTTTATTTATCTACAAAATAACATAAAACACATCAAAATATTCACAAAACTCAAGAAACTATACAAAATATTATGTTAAATGAGTGGAAAATAGTGATATAATTACCACTCATCTGGACACCCTGAGGAAGGGCGGGGAATCCCCAGTCACTGGAGGTATCGTACACTGGGTGGCAAACGTGGGGAAGCTCGTGGAAAAGAGCGTGATAACTCCGAGAACCAGATGAAGAGTTTGTTCGGGAAATAGATGAAGAAGTGGGAAGAAAATTTGAAAGGGGGGATGAGAGACGGCCAGGATGGAGTGATAGCCTCTCCCTTTACGGATGAGATTTTAGCAATGGAGTTTCCAAGGCGGTTCATCATGCCTTCCATGGACCTTTAAAAAGGTCATACTGATCCTAAAGTCCTATGTTAAGAGGTTTGTTTTAGTGATGGAGGTCCAATGAATGGTGGGAGAGGCCATCTGCAAGGTGTTCCCTTTGACCCTGGGCGGGTCAGCAAGTTCGTGGTTCAGAAGCTTGACCCTAGGGAGTATTGGTAGCTTCTCTCAGTTGAGAAAGTCTTTTGTGAGCCTGTGTGCCGAGGAAAATAGTGGGGGTATTGAGGTTGATGAAACAAAGAGATGATGAGTCCCTGAAGAACTTTGCTGAAAGATACCACAACATGGTGCTGGAGATCGGAGCGTATGAGTCCGATGAGGCATTGGAAAGTTTTAAAGCAGCCCTCAAGGTCGGAAATTTGTGGACTCACTTGAGGATCCAAGATGTAACGGACTATGCCATGACTTTGGAGTTGGTGAGGAAGTTCGTTTTGATGGAAGAGGAATAGAAGGCTGCCTGAGGAGGGAGTACCCAAAGGCAGAGGATGGTCCGGCCTGAAAATCATAAGGTTCCGAGTGGGGAGGTAAGGAAGTCTCCCCCAAGACAGAAGGAGTTTAGTCCAATACAGCAGAATAATGCTCCCCAAGATAGAAGGACATCTGTCCAGGTTAACCATGTGGCTAGAGGGGCAGACTACAAACCTATGAACAGACCTTTGGGTCAGATAGTTAAGGAAATCCAAGATAAGGGCCCATTGGTGGAGCACGACGTGAGGAAGTACCCCGCCGAAAAGAAAAATGAGAGGTCATATTGTGTGCACCATAATCTGAGGGGGCACACGGCGGAAGGATGCAGAGATATGCAGGAGCAATTGGAAAATTTGGCGCAGAATAGCTATCTGAACGACTACATTGATCGAGAGGCTGTACTGGCCCGAAAATTACACCAAATTAAACAAATTCAATACTTTAATTCAATCTTTGCTACACCAAACAAGTCTCACCACCATGAAACAACTCAAGAACAATTCTAGGTCATCAATGAGTGGCTAAACAACTCTAGAATGACAACTTGATTACTAGTTAATCAAAAGAGAGCTTAAGAACTTATTTCAAGCTCACTTTGTTCATCTAACATGCAAGCACCTTTCAAACAAGTTCCAACCATTTAATTACAAACCAAAAGAGTAGAGACAACATCCTAGAAACACATGTTGAAGCTAAGCATGATAGAAACAATTTCTTATTTGAAAAGTTTAAGAAAAAACTTACAAAATCCAAGTATTTTCAGGCTTTTCTTTTTGTTCTTCAACTTTGCTCTCAAATTTCTTTGTAATGTTTTGGTAACTTGTTGTTATGAAAACAAATGAAAAACATAATTTTTTTGTTTAACTCCCACTTGGCCGAAACTTCAAAGAGAAAATATCATGATATTTTTCAATTTTTGGTTTCAATTAATTAAATCAAAAAATGAAATACAAACTTTTGGTATTTCATCATTAAACTATTTAATGCTAACAACCAAGTGTATCCAATTACCTAAGGCCATTTACTTACTTTAATAAAGCAAAACATGACTTAAGATATTTTGATACTTTAATTAATTTAATCATATAATAATTAAATAATTAAATACAAATATCTTAAATATATGTATTATATTTACATTAAATAATAAAAATACATATATCAATCATATATGTCAAAAATCACAATTTGACATTTAATTAATGTGTATTTAATAAAATTAATTATTAAATACAAATACACATCAATTAGAAAATGACCATTAGGTCCATTTGCATGTAATTTTCGTTTAATCGTTAAAATACTTATAAATTATCAGTATTATTCATAATAGTTGCACTAGTGCTCTACGAGTATATTTCACTAGTGAGACTCTCTAGATTCAGGCATGTCCGTCACGAAATCCAATTTCGTGTCCATAATTTTCCCACCCGTAAATTATGATGACCACAGATAAACTCGCTAAATCATACAGGTCGAGGTCATGGCATTTGTTTAATTTCTCTGTCACAGGTATCTGGATATATCTCAGAGATATAGATGTAAACGTCAAATCTCTATAGGGACAATCTCATCGACGTCTCTATTAGCAATCTCTAAAAGAACACTTAGAACTTACTTCTAGAGTGTACCACGAGCTCATGGTTTTTATCTGATTGCTAATCATATATGGACTACCTATGCATTGTACATAGAACTGACAGATCCTATCTTGACACACACTGGACACCCTGAGGATTTTTCCACACCTAACGAACAGACGCATGTTTGATCTAAATAGATCGATGATGTGACAGTCATCTAAGTGTGGAAGATGTCTCATGTGCCCACAGTGGTAACTCAAGTCGAAGAATCACTTATGCTACTCAACCCGAGAAGATTCTTATTGACGTTGGTGTATCATCCATTAAGAATCTTCGGTGAGTCGTTCAGTGTTTATCCGCTATAAACACCTACACATCTATACGAGTCTCCAAGACTCATGGTTCATTGAGAAACCATTGGAATCATATATTCCAGTATACGACATGTACCAGTCTCAACGGGTTTACTCTACTGACCAAGTAGTGTAAACCTCGATCAGGAACAGTCTAAGAATGACAAAGTCATGATACAACTCAATGTCAGTTGCAACGCTTTTGCAACTGCATCAGGTCTAATTATTCTAAGGTCAATACGTCTTTACCATTTGAAGAGATATATTATATTATAGAAACTTCTTATTTTATTCTTAATAAAATGTTTACAATAGTATTTACAAGGAAATACAATAGGGAATTGGCGCTTTGAGCACCAACCCTAACAAAAGGCTGGAACTAGGGCCACCGAGCTGGCCTCAGGGCGACTTGCATATTCTAGAGGGGATGGTACCTCTAATTGAATGTCGACTGGGATGGCGTATCGGTGCCGAAGAATACTTAGCTCTCCCTTCATGACTACTGAAGGGCGGTCCATGTCCAATTGCGACATGTCCAAGGGAACCCGTTCTGGATCCGATCGAGGGATCCAATGATGGTAGGTATCATTCTCCTCCTCAGACGGGGTCGAAGTAGTATCAAGGTCTTCTAAACTTGCTGACCCCGAGCTGAGGTGTGTTGCTTCTGGGAGTGTAACAGAGGATCTAATCTCCAGAGGAGTTACCGAGGTGGATTCAATATCTGACATTTCTGGAACGGCAGGATCCGAGTAGGGTGATCAATTAGTGGTCAGTTTGAGGAGCATGACCTACACAAGAATTATTCTCACTACCGAGGACCTAACCTAAAGGCTCTAAGTGTCCTAACAATGGCAAAAATGGTAAATCTTTTCTACAGCATCAAACAGAAACACATTCATAAACCCACGAACACAGATACCTTAAACACTAACCAAAAAACCAACTAAAGAACACCCATACCCCAACTATCAAAACCCACCCACAAATTAAGCCACACCACAATAATTACATAGGAAAGAAGAGCAAAAATGTATGTGAAGGCAAGAACGATCCAAACATATTGAAGAACACAAGAAATGCAAATGATGGTGAGTCAAGAGAAGAACTTACTTGGTTGATGAAATGGAAGACGAGGGAACTCGCTCGGTGGTGAAGTCTGCTGGTCTCTGAGAATAGGGAATGAAGTCTTTATTGTTTTGATAAAGAGAATTCGCAAAAGTGTGGAAGGGTGCTATGTTCCCCTTTTTATAGACGACTCGGGATAATCTCAGCCGTTGGATCCAATTGAGGGGCTCAGATGAGCTCCACGTGTGTAAGCCTTAATCTTACCGGTTCAATTTCAATTGGATGAGCGAGATTAATGAACCATTCAGTTAGCTCAGAGTAAGTCGGTTACCTTCGTTTTGGTGGGAATGCCGCGGATGAATGACAAATGTCATGATAAGAGTAAAAGTAGGGGAAACCCTAATGAGATTTGATGGGTATTTAAGGCAGTAATTATGACTTACGGTTCCCAATGGACGATTTTCAAAAATGGCAGAAGGGGTATTTGCAACAAGCCACCAGTGTCGTTTGGGTTGATATCAAGAGTTTCACGACTCGAGCAAATGACGATGAAAACTCAATGTTAGTTGCGAAACTTTTGCAACAATATCATAACTAATCATTTTAAGGTATGTTACGTCTTTACCATATAAAAGAGGATGTTATATAATAGAAACTGTTTATTTTATTCATAATAAAATGTTACATTAGTATTTACAAGGAAATACATAATAAAATTGGCGCTCTAAGTACCAACCCTAAAAAAATCTCCCACTTTCTCTGGTGCCAATATCAATTGTATCTAATACCCATCGACTCCACATGTTTATCAAATAACTTCGGAGGAATTGCCTTGGTAAGCGGGCCTGCTACATTATCTTCACTCGGTACCTTGCATACGGCAATGTCCCTTTGTGACACAATCTCTTGAATGATGTGGTACTTCCGTTCCACATGCTTCGACTTCTGATGCGCCATTGGTTCATTTTCTTGCGCAATGGCTCCAGTATTATCATAGTATAACAGAATCAGATTCTCGATACTTGGGACTACTCCCAATTCTGCGATAAAGTTCCTAACCCATACAACTTCCTTTACAGCTTCAGAAGCTGCAATATATTCCGCCTCTGTGGTGGAATCAACTATTGACCCCTATTTGGAATTCTTCCAGAAAAATGCACCTCCGTTAAGGGTAAACACGAATCCTGATGTAGACTTTCTATCATCATGATCCGATTGGAAATCAGAATCTGTATACCCATTAACTTGCAGTTCGTTTCCTCCATATATAATGAACTTATCCTTAGTACCTTTAAGATACTTGAGGATATATTTAATGGCCATCCAATGGTCATTTCCTGGATTGGACTGATACCTGCTGGTCACACTAACTGCGAAGCTGATATCAGGCCTAATACATAACATGACATACATGATGCTGCCCAAACACGAAGCATAAGGCTGATTAGACATTCTAATCTTCTCATCTTCTGTTTGTGGACACATCTTATTTGAAAGATGTAAGCCATGTCTGAACGGTATGTTTGCTGTCTTACAGTTACCAAAATTATACCGTTCTAAGATCTTATCTATGTACGTTGATTGGGATAACCCAATAAGCTTCATTTCTCTATCTCTATAGAGTTTTATGCCTAATACATAAGAAACTTTACCTAGGTCCTTCATGGAGAAATTCTTACAGAGGTAAGCTTTGACGCCTTGCATCATCCATATATCATTCCCAATGATAAGGATGTCGTCAACATAGAGAATTAAAAATACCACCATACTCCCACTGTCCTTCTTATACACAGAGAATTCTTCTGAATTCTTCAGAAAACCAGACAATTTGATTATCTCGTCGAATCGAAGATTCCAACTTCATGAAGCCTGTTTAAGTCCATAAATGGACTTCTTCAGCTTACATGCCATGCCCGAGTTCTCGCTGGATGCAAAACCCTCCGGCTATTCCATATAGATTTATTCATCAAGAAATCCATCAAGAAAAGCCATTTTGATATCCATTTGCCAAATCTCGTAATCATGGTAAGCAACAATAGACAACAAAATCCTTATAGACTTAAGCATTGCAACTGGTGAAAAAATTTCATCGTAGTTGACACCAGGTAGCTGCGAGTAACCTTTAGCTACCAATCGGGCCTTAAAGGTTTCAACCTTTCCATCGAGCCCGCACTTCCTTTTGTAAATCCATTTACAACTGATAGCAATAATTTCTTCAGGAAGCGGAACCAAGTTCCAAACTTGATTCTCATGCATTGAGTCTATCTCATATTTCATGGCGTCTTGCCATTTCACTGAGTCGATGTCCAACATCGATTCTCTATAGGTAAAAGGGTCAGCCTCTTCAACTAAGAGAACATCAAGACTATTTTCTTGTATCAAATATAAGAGTTCAAGAGGTCTAGATACCTATGAATACTTATGCTCTGTACACAGAACTGACGGATCCTTTCTTAATACACACAGGATATCTTGAGCATCAATCCACACCTAACGAACATGCGGAGGTCTGATCTTAATAGATCAGTGACGTGACTGCCATCTAAGTGTGGAGGAAAATTCATATATCCACAGTGGTATCTCAAGTCAAAGAATCATTATGCTCACTCAACCCAAGAAAATTCTTATTGATGTTGGTGTACCATTCATTAAGAATCTTTGGTGAGTCGTTCAATGTTTATCCGCTATAAACACCTATACGTCTATACGAGTCTCCAAGACTCATGGTTCATTGAGAAACCATTGGAATCCAAGATTCCAATATACGACATGTACCAGTCTCAGCAGGTTTACTTTACTGACCGAGTAGTGTAAACCTTGACCAGGAACTGTCTGAGAATGACAACGTCATTATACAACTCAATGTTAGTTGCGACGCTTTTGCAACAGTGTCATAACTAATCATTCTAAGACCTGTTATGTCTTTACCATATAAAAAAGGGATGTTATATAATAAAAACTATTTATTTTATTCATAATAAAATCTTACATTAGTATTTACAGTGAAATACGTAATAAATTTGGCGTTCTGAGCACCAACCCTAACAATATTTTCTCTGAGAGATGACTATACCATTATGAGACTGAGCTACTTCTATGCCGATGAAGTACTTGAGTGGTCCCAAATCCTTAGTCTGAAAATGATTAAATAAGTGTGTTTTCAGCTGTCGAATGTCTTATTGGTCACTTCCAGTAATGACTATACCATCTACATATACAACCAAGTAAATGCATTGGCCATTGGAATGTCGATAGAAAATCGAGTGGTCTGCCTTGCTACGAATCATACCAAAATTCTAAATGACAGTACTGAATCTCCCAAACCAAGCAGGATGAGACTGTTTAGACCATACAGAGAGCGACAAAGTCGACAAACCAAACCATACTCCCCATGAGTAACAAAACCATATGGTTGCTCCATATAGACTTCCTTCTAGAGGTCTCCATGAAGAAAGACATTCTTGATGTTGAGTTGATAGAGCGGCCAGTGACGCATAACAGCCATGGAGAGAAACAAACGAACGAAAGAAATTTTGGCTACATAAGAAAAAGTATCACCACAGTCCAAACCAAATATCTGGGTATAAGCTATAGCAACAGGCGAGCCTTGAGTTAATCAATCTGCCCATCAGGACCAACTTTTACCGCATAAACCCATCGACAACCAACTGTAGATTTTCCAGGGGATAACGGAACTAAATCCCAAGTGCTACTGGAGTGTAAGGTAGCCATTTCATCCATCATCGTTTGTTTCCATCCTGGATCAGATAAGGCCTCATGGACATTTTTTAGGAAGAGGAACAGAAGACAAGGTGGAGACAAAAGCAAAATAGGGAGTAGATAATCGATGATAACTGAGAAATGTATAAATAGGATGCGGATTACGAGTGGAACAAATACCTTTACTGGTGGCAATGAGGCTAGGAGGGGCATGAAGGTCCACGGTACAGGCAGGAGCTGAAGCAGGTTGTGAGTCAGTGGTTGCAGTGTCAATGCCGACGGAAGATAGAAAGTGAGGATGACAGTGGTATACTTGAAGAGGATGAGGTGGTGGCACAGTCTCAAGTGGAGGATGGAAGAATGGTACAAACAGTACCGCAGAATGGGTGGGAAGAGACGGGTATTATGAGAGAAGTAAGGCGATGGCTCGAAGAATGTGACGTCGGAAGAGATGAGGTAGCAGTTATTATTTGGAGAATAACAACGATACCATTTATGAAGTCGGGAATATCCTAAGAAGATGCATTTAGTAGACTTAACAGAAAGTTTATCTTGTCCCGGGATTAGATTATGAACAAAACACACAAAATCAAATATGCGAAGTGGCACAAAATAAAGAGGTTGGTTGGGAAATAAGATAGAGTGGGGAATTTGGCCCTGTAAAATATATAAAGGCATACGATTAATGAGATAGGAAGCGGTAAGAACAGCATCCCTCAGAAACGAAAGGGTATATGAATATATATTAATAAGGTACGAGCTGTCTCAATGAGATGTCTATTTTTACATTCAGCGAGACCATTTTGTTGGGGTGTATAGGCACATGATGACTCATGGACAATACCAATAGAGGATATAAAGGTGGTAAAAGAAGCAAAAAATACTCCCGAACATTATCACTATGAAATACACGAATAACAACATCAAATTAAGTTCTGATTTCAGCACAAATTTTTTGAAAATTATGAAATAACTCAGAACGATATTTCATTAAAAACAGCCAAGTATTTCGAGAGTAATCATCTGTTAGTGTTCCTAGAACATGCCAAGGATCTAATAAGCAAGAAAAGGTGTTCATAAATTCATTATAAGTTGCGGAATTACTTACATTGAATGGATTTGAGCTTTTAAAATTTTGAGAAGAAGATCTCCAAGATCCTTCCTTTGTTGATTCCAAGCTTTGAGTTGGTTTCCAAGATCCTTCCTTTGTTGATTCCAAGCTTTGAGTTGTGAATGAAGATCTCCAAGATCCAACCTTTGTGTTGATTCCAAGCTTTGAGTTGGTTTCCCTATCACCTTAGAAGACTTCTACAAGTGATAGCTTTGTTGATTTTGCCACAAAATCAAAGAGAAAATGTGAGGAAGCTCACGCCCATATCATAGTGTATTAGGGTTTACATTGTGTCAAGTGTTGTGTAATGAGAGAGAGAGATGCCTTTTGGTAAAACCAATTTACCCTTTTACCTAAACAATGTGGTTGGGTAAATGGTTTCACCAAAACCATTCCAAGATAGTTGGAAAGTTGGTGGCTTGGCATAAATGCCAACTACCCTCCCAACTACCACATGTAAAGTGGGCCCCACATTTGAATTCAAAATTCAAATGGATTCTACGAATGTTTGTTGCGGCTCGGATTCGTTTAATCCGATTAAACGAATTTTCGTCGCTAAATAATTAAATCTAATTTAATTAAATGACGACACCTCGTAAATATATTACGAATTAATTCTAAATTAATCTGTTCGCTCGTATTAAAGTCCAACTTTAATTTCGTAATGAAATCCAATTCATATTAATATATCCGATATATTAATTTTAGCCCATACTAATAAATTAAATAGAAAAATCAAATTTAACTATTAAATTTATTTTACCGATTAATTCCAAATTAATCGCGTTCTCTCTCTTCCGAACACATTTAATCCCAAATTAAATAAAGCCTCAATTAATCCCAGATTAATTTTCTCTCTCTAAATTAATCCCAGATTAATTCTAGTTTAAGTCAACTGTCATCGGTGAATCTTTGGGAAGCGACCCAAGAGACCTCTGGATATGTTGGCAGTAAATCCGGTTATCGGACTATCCGATTAAGTGCGTACCTCGTACCACATGCTAACGGATTTACAAGACATGGTTGGATTCTAGCAAAACACCGTGCCTACCCAATTCTCCAGAAATATTCTTACTAGAATATACAATCTATGTCAGGCGTAGTATACGTAGTATTGCGTTATGTCGATCCAGTATCGGATGTCACGTGCTAGGCCTGAGGCTGGAATTATGTCTGCCCCGTATAAAGCACATGTCGGATGTCTGGTAACTGGTCTCTATAATCGGATGAACATGACCTAGTCATATCATCCTGATGACTGCAGTACTTAAGAGTACTAGTTCCGTATCCTACGTGACATCATCTCCACTATGACTGGAGTGATACTTCCGTCTTGACATCACACCCAATACACTACGATTCTAATATACCCAGCAGAGGCGTACACAGAACCGGTTAAAGCCCTGGACGACCAAAACCAAAGCATATTGATTGTCGCAAGTATTAGCGGTGCAAGTCTCAGGTTAAGACCAAATACACATACCCTGATTTCAGACTTCCATAGACATATAGTCATACTACCAATGAAATTCCGATGGGTCTATCCAGAGAGAAGCTGTTTTCCGTACCATCGGTAAAACACAACCTCCTATTACACTTGCATAAGTATCCAATACTTAAATATATGAGAACTATGTCGTTGTGCTCCCACAATGCGCACAAGTGTAATACTAGTCTATTCCGCATTATCGATGTCCAATCTCGATAATACTACGACTAAGGATTATTTAATGATTAATCCTTCGTGGACTGATACTGTCTCATATCATCTCAATCCAGGAACTAATCATAGGGACCTCCTATCATTTATATATCTAGGTGATCTAATCACAAATGATAAGAGTGCAATCTCCTTGTCACATAGTTAATTTGTACAACAACACCATGATATGTACAAATAGTGACGCTATGGGTCATAATTGTCCAACAATCTCCCACTTGGCCTATAGCTAATCACTCGAGTGTCATACACCTGAACTATGTACGGTTCGCTCAAACTGATGAGGAAAGGCTTTCATCAACGGATTTGCATGATTATCGTCTGATGCAATTTATACGATCATCACATCGTCACGATGTATGATTCGAACGAATCGGATGAATAGTCAAAGTATATATCTGGATCGTTGATGAGACAATTAATTCTTTAGCTTGCGCTATAGCCTAGCTCAGCTGCTAACAGAACTATATCTAATCTAATTAGATTTGTTATCGACCCAGATGGCTTCTATTACTGCCTCAGCTGCAGCAATAACCCGCATTTATTGGTTATTTGGTAACAGTATCTTGCTTGGAAGATTTCAAGATCACTGTTCCGTTATTCAAACTGTATAGTACCGTTATTGTTATCGGTTAGGAAACTTGCAGTAGTGATCCCAGTCACTTCAAGTTCTCATTCTTCATAGTTTAAGACATCATCCTTAGTTCTCTAAGATACTAACGGATGTTCTTAATATCAATCCAGTGACTATCACTTGGATTGACCTGTTTGTGACTCCATATGCTCAAAGCGTATGAGACACCATGTCACGTACATTTTTCAATGTACGAGTTCTCGGAGAGTGTCAACAACTTTAAATCTATCCCAGTAGATCTTTATTCCTAGAATAAAGGTTGTTTCTCTCAAGAATTCTACGGAGAATTTTCATGAAAGCTAAGCTTTCACCGATTGTAATATGAGAATATCATTTCCAAGAAATGACATATCATCATTATTTAGGACAGTCATTTTCAGTGCGCTCCCACTAACCTCTTTATATACACAAGAATCATTTCGTTTTGAATTAAATCATAAACCATTATGATTACATCAAAACGATAATTCCAAGAACCTAATGCTTGCTTCCATCTAAACATGGATCGAATAACCTGCAAATCTTGTTTGCTAGTTTTGGTACGATAAAAACCGTCAGGATGTTATAAACATCCTCCAAAAGGTTTCCTTTTCAGGAAAGTGATTTTTCGTTCAGCTGCCATATTTCATAAATGAAACATGCAGCATCAGCAAGCATTATCCAAATGGATTTATCCATGGAAACAGGTAAAAGGTTTCGTTGTAATCGACACAATGTTGATAACGATACCATTTCGCTACAAGCCTAGCTTAGTACGTTGGTATGTTGCAATCCATGTATGTCTCCCTTGAAGACTTATTTAGTACCAATAGGCACAATATCTTCTGGTACATCAACTAGTCTCTAAACATAGTTGGTATACATGTAATCCATTTCGGACTTCATGGCACTTTGCCATAATGGGGAGTCGATACCTTGTATCACTTCCTCATATATAGTCAGTCTGTCTTCCTCAATAAGATTGACATCTTTATGAGGTGAGATCAGAAACCCATACCTCCCAGGTTATTTTCTGACTCTCTCTGACTAACGCGGTTCTTGTGTATTCGAAGATTATGGTACAGTTTCATCCTTGATGAACTGTTTGTGTTCCATTAAGGACTAGGTGCCTTGAACAGTATTACTCCGATTTTCATCGAGTTTTACTATCCTCCCACTTACCACTGCATATCGGTGTTCCTCTTAGGAAAAATGCATGGCGAGCAACAACTACATTGTTCTCATGTGAGATGTAAAGTACTATACTTTGGTTTCCCTAGGAAACCTACAATTTAGGCACTTATCTGATTGGGTTCTAGTTTGGTATCATCCAAACATATGCCTAGCATTCCCAAATCTTCAGGAGTGAGAAAACTCTGTTTCTTTCCTGTTCATATTAAATATGAATTCTGTCTAACAGATTTTCATGGAACCTTATTTCAAA
>SKCR01053059.1:0-30603 GCA_019454045.1 Zanthoxylum bungeanum | reverse complement strand
TCGCCCAAGCTGCAGTCACCCACTCTAGAGTCCTCACAAATGTCATAAAAGTCTAGGAGTTATGATGATTATGTTATATGTCTAGTTGTGCACACTGTTTTGTATATATGTAAATAAAAATTTTGATTTGTAAGTTTAATTTTAGGCACAGAGCCCCTGAGTATTGATGATTTGTTTTGGATTTTCATGGGTTTCTGACCTGAGGTTCTATTGTATATTTGTTATATATTGCAGGCCATGATTTGGTGCTGAACTGTGATCCAGGTTGTCCAGTTTTTAAAATGTGTCGTGTCTGTTTTTTATTAGATTTGAGGCTCAGAGAGATAGGTTATTTCTGTCTCCTAGCGGTAGCATCCTGCCTTCGGCAGGATGATACAATGGGGAGGTTAGAATTACTATTAAGTGAAAAATACAAACATACAAGCAGAAAAATAATTTAAAAAATTAACACACACAGATATTTAAAATTAATATATAGATATATATATATATATATATTAATTAAAAAAAAAAAAAAACTCACACAACGCGCGAGATCCGGACTAGTTAATATTAATTGATTTAATCATGTTATAAATGAATATTTATAATTTTACATAATAAAAATACTTTATATTTAAAATAATAATATATTTACTAATTTTAACTAGATAAATATAAAAAAGTGTCGCATAAACATCATATGAAATTTAAATAATATTCATATAAATAAGAGTTTCGGTACCTATTATTCTTAAAGAATTTTAGAAAATTTGTTATTGTTCAACCCCTCTTCACTCGAATTTTTGGCTCCTGTCATTGCTGGATTGAGTCAGATTTACCGATACATCCATTGTGAGCCAACGAAAACTGCTTGCTGTCTGAAAAGTGAAGTGCATGAATTAGAACATCAAGATTCAAGAAGATAGCCAAAAACTAATTATTCAAGTAAACAGGAGCCAGTGTGACCAAAAAAATAAAAATCATCCAGAATTCCTAGTCTTTCTAGCATATGGATGGATCCATTAGATCAAAATGATCAGAGGTGGTTCTCTATGTTTTTTGTTTTGTAAAAACAAGAAAGGTTTTTGAATGGTTTTTTATTTTTGAAAACGGAGAACTCCTCAAAGAACACCCCAAACAGCCACATAGCACGTACATTACCAATTAGATTAGAATAGATTGTGCACAAATTTTAGCCAAGGGATTAGCACATTGATTGAAGTTCAAGAAATAACTACACATCTAAACCCAACTAATCAGTCACCTAATGGGAATTTTTACATATGAATGTTGGTGCAATGAGATGGAGTTACAAAACTCGACCATCAATGGTTGTGGGCCCCGGATTTTGTCTCCTTTTTTATCATCGGTCTCTTTTTGGACTTCTTCGGGTTGTCCATGTGTGAGACCTGAACATTCATCCCAGAATCAGACAAGTTTAAAGCAAGAACATTTAACTTGCAACGAAAGAGAGAGGGGGGCTTTCCATATCAAAGTTGTTAGATTAATATACTCACAATGTAGGATTTCCACTCAATTTTATTGTGCCCCTCCGAGACATTAGTAGGCTGAGAGTGACCATGAATATGGTGGAATATGTGAATCAGTACAGCAGCATCCAGTGCGGCGTATTCTAACTGCAAGATACCCATAACTTTAGTTTCTTTGATGACTTGTATCATATGAACAGACAGATAAAAGTGTTAAAAGAGGTAAAAGCAATGCGACTTGAACTTCATTCATCATAGAAACATTCAGTTCCCCAAGGAAACTATATTTTAGAAAAAATTTCCAACGCCAAGCAGTCATGTCATTGGCTCCAATCTAATCTTATTGGTAAAAGAACATATATGCACTTAAGCAGCAGCGATGCCACAATTTACAAATGTGTTTTCTATATTTCTATTATTACATAATCTGGTATGAGACAGGACACATACTGAAAGTGCCTAGAAAGGAAAACTATTGGTTCCCTTTAAGCATTGGCAAGTTGAATTATACCTGATTTTGACTCAAAGGCCGTTGCTCCCAGTCACTACACCTTCTCATTTTGTTCAAGCCTGCTCCCAATATTTTCTTATTTAATAATAAGCAAACAGAGAGATGGACGAGAGACGATCATAAGCAAGCACTGAGTTAGATACGAAATAGAGTGGTAACATGAAAGAAAGAGCTGGGACTGATGTTTTGTTTAACTTACCTCGGCAAGTCCTGAGAGACCACCCCGACATTCCTTGAATACAATCTGAAAGTCCAGTAACATCTCATAGTGCTTGAAACATTCCAAGTCTTCATAAGAATGAGCCAATTGCTTTATATCACATTGAAAACTATAACCTACAAGTGACAAAAAAAGCACACATTTATTTAATGTTCTGGTGTAAATGGAAAAATACGAGATATTCTAGTGGAAATGAAAAATACTCTTCCAGGCAAACATGTAGTAATATGAGAGAGAATAGCTGGGCAGAACCAAAGATGGCATATAAATAGGAAGATCATATATAATATAAGAGTGTAAAACATCTTAAAAAGATAATCTAGAAAGAAAAACGGATGCTTTGAGATCTCATACCGAGTTTTAGAACTCCAGGAGAGTGCAAAATGCGAGTTAGGCAGCTGTCTAAAACATCAGGCACATCTTCAGATAACTTAATCAAATCTAAGATGAAAACCATCTTATCAGCAGCAATTTGCATGATAGAAACCTGAAAGATGGACCAATCATTTTTATTACAAAGCACATGTATACAGGACAATGAAGAAATAAACACCGTTACACGTTCATAAAGAATAGTTACAACAAACATTTCTATTAGCAAAATAACAGTTATTATCAAATTGTTAAAACCCAATAAACATTTACTAACTTTTCTGTGAGTAATTTCAGTTAAAGACAGGAATAATACCCCATGAAGCAAGCATACAAAACAATGTGAGAAGCAGCCAAACCATAATAAATTGAATCAACTATAGCAACGCCTCTTTCCAAAAAAGAAACTATAGTTGGCAGTCAAAGCTACTTAGATAATCCAGAAAAGAAGCACTTAAATAAAATGGATTAATGACAGGAAACAGAACAAGATCATCCGTAAATACCTTGTTCGGTTTGCTTCCTTTTACATAATTGGGTTTCCATTCACAATCAATGCCCACGACCTTACACCCCTCAATGTGGCAAGTTGCTTTACGCAGACCAACTTCTTCATCAACCCAGATTACACCTTCTACAACTAATTCCTTAAGATGCAAAAAGCGACTATGTACAAAACCAACCTCAGGTTCTAATCAACATCAAACAGCAGTAATACAAGGGTCAAAGAAAGTAACCACCTAAAAAAATCTATAAAAACCATGACTTCAAAATAACGTAATTGAACCTCAAATAAAGCTTAGTATAAATGGTTCTAAACTGGAAAAAAAAAATTTAATTATTTGTGATACCTCGAGTTTTGATAAACCCTTCAAGCGAGTATCTCTCACACAGTTCATCAACCTTCTCTAAGTAACCAGCTTCCATGGCCAAAAGAACCTTAAAATTAAGGAAGTCATGTTTAATATATAAACAGTAAACAACAAAGTAGTTAAAGTACAATCAAGAAGAAAGTTATGTTCAAAATATTATAAACAAAGAACTGAAGAAGTCGAGAGTAAACTACAACGATGGAGAGCAAAGTACATCATTTGATTTTCTTAGAACAATAAGTTAGAACATCAGTTAAGAAAAAACCAGAGAGAAGAAACTATTCCTGCAGTGCCTTTTAATATAGAAAACAGTTAATTGTTCATACTTATCAAAGTTATGCAAAGTATACTAAAGATTTTTATATTCAAACGCCCAAAAACATAGCCAAACAGGAGAAACCAACTCATGCAGTGAGATGGTTTCTTATAATAGTAATTACTAGAACACTTCTAGATCAAGATAAGTAAAAGAGAAATTTGTTAATTCACAATCACTCATGCCAAAACTACTCACCAAAAACTCAAGTAATCGCTTATCACCCTTTGTCTTTGCTTCCGCAAGATCCCATAATGCTTTTTCTGCAAATTTTTTTACTATGCTGCACTTGATAGAACATCTTTGTTAATTTTCTTCCATTCATTATTTGAAAGATATGCATTGAGCTAGAGAAAAATGAGGGACTAAAGGAATGAAGAACTTGACAGCCAAAAATTCTCAAAGGAAAAGAAAACTTATGAGGAAAGAGAAGTCATACCTTTCTCTGCACTTATGATATATGTCGGGAAAATCTTGTCGGAGATCATTTTTCTTTATGATATCATAAGCACTCATTAACATGTTCCTGTCTGCATATTCTTGTACCAGTAGACATAATATTGGCTTCCCCATAAATATAGCCCATTTCTCGGCTGCTTTGAATTGTTTGTTCTGTATCATTTTGAGGAGAAAAGACTCTCCAAACTGGCGAATAGAGAAGTGCTCTAACAGAGATACTGCTGCCATATATGACTGTGATTCTATCCGTGCAAATATATATTGATCAATAATTGTCTTTGCAGTGTCAAACCTAAGTTCATTTTGGGCCTTAAATTGGCTTATAGCTTTCTCAATGTCTGTCAACCTGACATCAAAAGCTTCAAGTATCTTCACCATTATCTTCTCGTCATGGTCAATAAAACCCCCGATTATCTCAAGAATTAAGCAGGCAGCTATGTCTTTTGCTTCAGATGTATCTTCTGAGTTGACTGCTACTTTTTGGTAACGTCGAAGAGCAGAAATAATCAAGTGACTGAATCCTTCACTATAGAATCCAAAAATAGGAAGGACATAGAGGCATCTAACAATAAAAGTAGCTGGTCCAGGTTGAGGAGAAGTACATAGTGCTTGGGAGACTTGTTGTTGGAGAACCCCAAACTTTTTGGTTGCTTTGCATGTTCCTGTTAAATGTATTTAATGAGAATCAGGTATGCACATTGTATCATAGAATCACCACTAAAGTGACCAAGAAAGAGAGTCGTTAGAAGAAGAACCAGGTCTAGATTCTTGTTGAAACCTAATAAGTTCAGTAAGATCAGACTGCCTTTGGAATCTTACACATTAGCATGGTAAATTGTGAGACCAAGTCTCTTGTTTATTTTATTTAAAATTTAACTGTTGATTTATCATTATCCCTCACCCCCACTTCTCTCTATTTCCCCCAAAATCAGCAACCACACACACACACTCTCCCTATAAAACTCAACCACGCTCCGGATTTTAAAAACTAACTAAACCTAATTTATTCCTTAAGTGTGTGCTTGGTGTGTAGACCCGGCCAAGGTTCCGGTTCCGGTTCCGGAACCTGACCAGTTCGGTTAGGGTTCTCACCCTGACCGAACCGGTTGGAACCGTAAGGTTCCTCTTGGAACCGAAAGTTAAAAAAAAAAAAAAAAAATTTACTTGGAACCGTAAGGTTCCACAAATAAATCTCAATTTTTTTTATTAATAATAATGAAGTTTAAAATTGCAATACTAAAACATGAATGTCCACATCCTTTCTATAACCAACTCTTGGTTATTGACTTCTTCATATAAGCGATGTGGGACATAATAGTCAAATAACAAATATCTCACATCGCTTATATGAAGAAAGCACTAGCCAAGAGTTGGCTATAAAAATGATTCTATTTTAAAAGAATTTTATAAAAAAGGATTCTATAAAAATGATGTGATGGTTTGAAAAAACATTACAATTATAGAATTTTTTTCTATTTTTTAAAATTTATTATTAAAATTTTTTTTAAAAAAAAAAAAAAAACGGGAAGGGGAACAATGGATTTAGGACAATTTTCATGTTTTCACATACTTTTGATGTAAACATTATTTGAGGTTTATTGAATTGCATTTTCTGGAATATTATTTTTCTTTGCAAATTTGGTTCAGTTGCATGACATGTAGGTGCTCGGGCTGAAGTAGTTGCGGACCCCTTTCTAGGGTTGGGCCCGCTCTAGGGAGGGGGTCGTGACATAAATAGCATCCATTAGGAATTTTTTGTTCCTTTAGATATTGAATGATCACTTTACATCAAAATATTAAAACTTGTAAACTCACCATGCTTCTGTCCTCTAGACTAAACACTTATTACACGGGAATTGTAAAGTATTCCTTCTAACTAGACTCCAGAACATGACTGGATACTTAACATTTGTGAATAATAAAATTTGTTGAAACAACTTACCATGAATATAACATTCTTTCAGAAGGTATAAGAATACAACCGGAGAAATGTTCGTTATGTCTGACCATGTATGCATAGACACCGTCCAAGCATGGTCAGCTTTGTGTCCATTAATGCGCGACTCTTCAACTTGTTCCTCCATATCGATGCGGGACATGCCCAAAAGACAGGAAAAAAATCTATAAAAAACAAATTAAAAGAAGTAGCACGTTAAGTCCAGAAATAGAGCATAACTTCTATTCACCCAACCCAACCTAACAACTATAAGCCAATTAATATTTATGATTTACTATTAGTTTACGTAGCGAAATTCCACTTAAGAAAGATATTGTAAGTTTGTAACACTATCAACTAGAAAGAGGCTTGATTTATCCTCCATTAGCTAATAATTAGCCTTCTAGGCACCAAGCGGCTTCGTGGCTCTATTCACCAAACCCAACCCAGTAACTGTAAGCCAACATTTATTACTAGCTTACGAAGTGAAATTCCACTTAGGAAAGACATTGTAACACCATCAACCAAATAGCTAACATACTATGAGAATCAACAAAAAAACAAAAAAAACAAAAACAGATATTTTTTAAAGTAAGCAGTTTTTCTTCTTAAGAAGTATTTCCTCATCAATACTAGAGTGTATTCTGATTCACAAACATTTAGCTCTAACTCCTATCAATTATTATGTCTAAATCCGAGACAAATAGCTAACCACAACCACCCATCTATATTGCAAATTTTCTCTGTTATTTTCATTTCATTATCCTCTTCATGTTTCTCACAAACCAAGCTGAGTGGGTAGATTTGATTAAATAACAGACTCCATATCAAACATAAAGCAAAAGAAGTTTCCATATCACTAATTCTAAAAAGCTACCACTTTTCAATTCTTAATAGAAAATTCACTCAGTTTAAGCTTAAATGAGCTGACTTTTATAGTTTTATTTCATTAGAAATAAAAAAAAAATAAAAAAATAAAACACAAGCTCATATATTTTCCTTCATTTTCTCGGGAACCAAACACAGCATTAACATAGACAAATATATAAGTAATTAAATGGAAATCACTTAGCAAAGCCAGATTTTTTATATTTAATAATAAAAAAGTCAGATTCGTTTGTTTTCCTTTTATTTTCTCGGCAAAGACAAAATAATTAAAAAACTTAGATTCGTTTCATTTTCTCGGCAATCAAACAAGAGTCAAATAGATAAAATAATTCAAACAACTTACCAGATAAAATAAATTCAACAGCTTGTTTCTCTCTATATAATGCTGCTGCTTCTCTCAGTCTCTACCTATTTATTTGTCTACAAAGACGTTTGTGAATTGTGTGTTTATATTCACAAATGTGGGCAATGTCACACTGGTTTTTTTTTTTTTTTTTTGTTTTTTCAAAAATGGTATTTTTTAATCTCTCTTTTCAACAGTCACAGAGAGGGCTTCGGCCTTTGAGCCTCTGAGGCTCTGACTGCCTACCAGTACCAGATATATCTGCTCTGGCTAACGTGTGCTGAATGCTATAATGCGCACCTTGTATTTAAATGTATAGAGTAATAATAGTCACAAAAAAATCAACACAAAAATATGAAAAACACATTAAAAGATAAAAAAAATTTAGGTAAAAGATAAGTAATTTTGTCACACTCTGGGGAATCCAGAGGGTGCGACCGGCAGGATAAAGCGTTGTCATCTCCCCGAGTCTCATGACGTATCTGTTAGGGTTGGTGCTCGGAGTGCTAATCCGGATCGTATTTATGTCTGATTCATGAATACGAGCAATTCCATTTTACATAATATTAATAATTTAATGGTAGCACCATTGTCTTTTATACACTTATTCGATCTAATTGTGATTAGATATCTGATTATGATTAGATCGAAACTAAATCTGGTTTAGTGATACGTGTATATTAGACAACGACCCTAGGATTTACAATATAGTGTGAACCCTAGGATTTACAATATAGTGCGCAGTTACAACGTAGTTTGTAATTGACATTGGGAAGCGCACTATAAGATGTATATCCTTAAATAAAGTTCATGGTCGAGATTTACTAACACGGGTCGATTAGTAAAATCCGTTGAGACCAGTACATGTCGTATATCGTGACTTGGTCCGATGGTTTATCCTAGGGGTGAGCAACGGTTCCGGGTCTACCCGGAACCTGTTGGAACCGACCGATTTTCCGGGTTTGGAACCGGAACCAGTTATAATCGGATAGGTTCCGGCTCCAAAAATGAAGGAACCGATTTTATCCGGGTAGGTTCCGGTTCCAAAATGATCGGAACCGGAACCGGACCATGGAACCGATTTTAATAACGTACCGGATAATTTCTGTTGAAATTTAGAACCTAAATTAGGTCGAAAATTGTATTTCTGAGAGTGAATCTAGTCTTAACAATGTGAATTTATAGATGTTTAAAACCTTTTTATTACTTCTTGTTATTACTGGCTATTTCCAATTGGTCAATACCTTTACTGGATTATAACATTTTTTATTTACTTGTTATGATTACATTCAATTGAGTGTTAAAGTGGGACTACTGATGACCTCTGTTTTTAAAAGTCTAAAGCTTCATTTTATTCGTTCTTGAGCTTCCGCACTTCGATTTGGTCCCCGTTTTTTCCTACGGACTCGTATTGGAATATAGTTTTTATTAAAATATTTTAAAATAGGGTAATTCGGAACCGGACCGGAACCGAATTGGAACCGAATAATAGGGTACCCTGTTTAATTGGGTAGGTTCCGGTTCCACTTAGTGCGGAACCGAATTTTTCTGGCTAGGTTCCGGTTCCATGCGGAACCGGAACCGAAACCGGTTTTGCTCACCCCTAGTTTATCCCAGTAAATCATGAGTCCCGGGAGACTCGTATAGATATGTAGGTGTTTATTTGATAAGCACTGAATGACTCACTAGAGATCTCCTAATAGATGGTACACCAACGTCAATAGGAATCTTCTCGAGTTGAGCGAGCATAGTGGTCATTTGACTTGAGATACCACAGTGAGATTTATGAGTTATCCTCCACACTTTTATGGAAGTCACATCAACGATCTATTCATGATCAGACCTCCGTCTGTTCGTTGGGTGTGGACTGATGCTCATGATATCCAATGCGTATCAAGATAGGATCTGTTAGTTCTGTGTACAGGGCATAGGCATCCTCACGTGTTACGATCTAGTAAATCAATGGCTGTGGTATAACTTTGGAAATCAGTTCTGAGTGTTATTTAGAGATCGTAAATTGAAAGTCGATTGTATTACACCGAACGAATTTGACGCTTTCATCTATATCCCAGGTATAATACGGATAGCCTGTGACGGAGGGATTATACGTATGCGATGATCTCGGCTTCCATAGTTTAGCGAGATTATCTGTGGTCGTCATAATCCATGAGTTGGTGGATTATGGACACGAAATTAGATTTCGTGACGGATAAACCTAAACTTAGAGAGTCCCACAATATGAAGTGTGCTCGTTTAGCACTTGGGCAACGCGATATGAATAATACGGATTATTCATTATACTTCACCGGATTAAGTGATTTAATTCGGATCGTTTAATCGGTTAAACGACGACACATGCATTATGGGATTTTGGTCAATCCTAATTATTGTGCATTTGTATTTGATACATAATGTGATTAGATACACATTAACTGTTCGTCAAATGAGATTTTGACACATGCCATAAATATGTGTATTTTTTATTTATTATAAATAAAATACATATATAATAATAATTACATTAATTAATTATTTGGATATTTAATTGTTAAATATTTGAATTATTAATTAATAAACTTTTTCCATAAATGTTATGGAATTTGTCCAATTATTATTGGTCAACATGGCATGTTTTAATTACACTTTATTTGTCCAAATTTGATTTGTTATTATAAAGTGTAAATTGATTTAATTGGATTAAATTTTTCAAAGGACAAAAATGCCATTGTCAAAATCGGTTAGCATGTTTTTTAAAAGTTAAAAATTTTGTCTTCTCCATTATTCTATCTACCATTACCGAACACACAAAAGAGAAAATCATAGGGTTTGTTTGATCAAATCCATGAAGAATCAAATGAAAATTCAAGAATAAAACTAAGGAATTGGAGGATTAAAGGTAATCTACCATAACCCTAAGCTTGGAAAATTAATTTCTTATTTCTTGAGTTGTTAGAAGGGTTCTAGGGTTCCTTTGATTCTGAATTTTTGGGGCTTTTGTTTGTGGATGATGGAGATGAAAGTGAAATGCATGTGTGAAGTAGATTTGGGTGAAATTAGTGTAATTAGTATCCAAATTGATCATTTGATGATGAGTTGCTATTATAAAGTGTTATGACCACTCTTGTGACACCTAGAATTGTTCTTGGTTTGTTCATATGTGGTGACTTGATTTGGTGTTGAGATTAATTTGATTAATGTTGGAAAATTTGATTTAAAGCATGAAAATTAGGCAATTTCGTTTTCTGTTTCAGACTTGGAATGATTCTAATTTTGTGATGAAATTGTTGTCTTATGAATGTAATGAATAGTTTTAGGAGTTGGAACAATGTTGGAAAGTGTTTCGGAATTGAAATAAGCGAAAACGGCCAAAAACGGCGGTTCGGGTGACTTTTGAGTTAACCGGGTGACAGCTGTCCAAACAGTGAGTTGTCACTGTTCGGGCAGCCCATGAAGTGCCCTGACACTATTGGGGCTAACCTAGGCAGTCCCCATAAGTTCGGGGTTGGTTCAGTCAAAAACGCGTTTGCGTCATTTTGCGGAAAAACGGTTTTCGTAAAAGTTTCGCGACTTTCTCGACGTTTTATATATTTATGTCGCTATTTGATATCGAATAAAGAAGTTTAAGTGAAAATATGAATAAATTATTCATATTAGATATTGAATAATTTATTCGGTAATTTGAAAAAATTTAAATTACGATTTCGCCCGAACCGCGCTTCCGCCGCGCCCATCACCCGAAACCCCAACAGTATCGTGATTCCTACTAAATTATTGTTAATGTTTAACATTCCTAACATGACGTGAACTAATTTTAGTCTTTTATTGCCCTACAAATACATGCCCCCATTACACATGAACTGTACAAAACATAAACATATATGACGTGACATAATTAATTAGTTAAATGTACTCTCTTGAATGTAGCTGGTTGGAATTAAATATACATAAAATTACAGAGATATACACTAAATTAAACCTGGAATCAAGTAGAAATAGTGCAATATGATAGTGATTTGACGATACTATTTATGTCATCAATTTATATACATATGTGACAAATAAATTTGTTGATGGTGTTTTCAGGCACTACGGCATTTAAGACAGCACGACAAGGACGAAAGGGTAATTTCTTTCCTGGTTGACATCATAAGAAGACCGACCACATCATGAAGAGACCGACCTCATTATGAAGGGACCGACCACTTTGGTTCAGTGACCGAGCACTATAAGGTCGGCAAACATTCTCAGCATAAAAGATTAACATGACCGACCTCATAAAGACCGACCAGACAACGAGCCGTGTTCAAGACAACAGCACCCCATTCTTATGGATAAGATAAGAAAGATATCCTGCTCTCGCAAGGAGAAGGAGTCAGAATCCAAAAGGGAATACGGAAGAGAAGGCATTATGGATCAGGAAACCATGAAAGAAGAGAAGACTGAGTACAATAGGATTTCTTATAGGAATCTGATTTAGTATTATTATAAATAGGAGGGTAGAGCATGTGTAAAAGGCATCTGAAAATCATCACAAGAGTGAGAGATTAGAGTCATAAAGTTCCGATTTGTAAGAGCAAAGGAGAGGCCTGAGAGGTGTATTTGAGTAATAAAAAGAGTACCACCTTGTTCTTGTCCGTGGACGTAGGTCGGATCTCAAAATCCACCGAACCACGTTAAATCACCTTGTCTGATTGGCGTATTTCTTGTTTTCCGCTAAGTTTGCTTTTGGTTTCCCGCATAACCAAACAAATTCACAGTTGAAGGAGGGTTCCCTCGGAGGTGATATTCCCGTATTACCCTGAGACCAAAATCCACCGTCAACAGTTGGCGCCGTCTGTGGGGAACTTCAACAAAAAGCAGTTCACGTGATAAGACAAATGGCGGAAGACGGAAATCCCCAATCAGGAGGTCCGGCAATGGACTGGATGAAAAAGATGGAAGATAGCATGAGGTCTATGATGGATCGACTAGAAAGAATGGAAGGAGCAAACAACGAGGAACCTGAAACCGGGGCCGACCAGAAGAGGAAAGAGAGGGAAAAAGGAAAAAGAGTAGTAGATATAAGCGAAGACGAGGGACCCAGAAAGAGAGGCCCTTATGGGATAAGATCTGAAGTGGTAGGAAGAGAGCCACGATCCGAAGACACATGGGAAGAGGAGGAACAATCACCCCCCTCCTCCGACAGTTTTTACAACTCCGAGAGAGAAGATAGAAAGTACAACGAAGACGTACAGGAGACCTCCGAGCTCAAGGAACGCCACGCCCGGAACGACAGGAGAACAGAAGGACACAGAAGGCGACACGGGGGCACACCCGTGAAATAAAATCTTGGTTGAAAAAAGAGATGACCAGATGGGAAGAAAGCCTCAAGATCGGCGCGGGAGACACCCGAGGCGAGGAAGAGGGGTCTCCCCTTACAGAAGAAATAAAAACAGCACAGTTCCCGAAGAGATTTAACATGCCGACCGTGGCACCATACAAAGGCCACTCCGACCCAAAATCCCACATTGAGAATTTTGTCCTCCTGATGGAAGTACAGGGGGTAACGGGCGACGCCGTATGCAAAGTATTTCCCTTAACTTTAGGTGGACCTGCCATCCTATGGTATAGAAGTCTGGCCCCGGGGAGCATCCAGAGCTTCTCCCAGCTTAAGAAATCATTCATCCGACACTTCAAAGGAGCCTGCACCCCTAAAAAGACAATAGGAGAACTAAGGCTCATAAAACAGGGAGATGACGAAACACTAAAAAAACTTCATTGAGAGGTACCACAACACCGTGCTCGAGGTCGGAGGATACGAATCCCAAGAGGCCCTGGAAAGTCTGAAAGGGGCCCTAAGGGTCGGGAAACTCTGGACCCACCTGAGAATCCATGAGACACCAGACTACGCTACCGCACTGGAGATAGCCAGGAAGTACGTCCTGCTCGAAAGCGAAGAAAAAGTATCCCGGAGGGGGACAACCACCAGAGAAAGGGTGATAAGGAGGGAAGACCACCGGCGACCAGAGAGAGAATTCCGGAAATTCAATCCAAGACCCAAAGAATTCAAGCCAATGGCACAGAAGGATCAAGGAAAGAGGCCCACAACTCAGGTAAACCACGTGGTTCGAGAGGAGGCATACATCCCTTTGAGCAAGCCGCCAGGGGAAATCATCATGGAGATACGGGAGAAAGGCCTCTTAATAGAACCCGACCTCAGGAGGTTTCCCCCAGACAGGAAAAACAAAAGGTCCTCTCACAACTGCTACCACTCTAAACCACACAACCGATGAGTGCAAGGATCTGGGAACAAATGGAGGACCTGGCCCGGAACGGGTACCTGAACAATTACATCGACCACGAAATCATGGCCGCCAGACAAAGGGCAAGGAATCGAGGGGTAAACGTCATCGCAGGAGGAGCAACGCTGGCCGGGGACTCTAACCGGTCAAGAAAGAATTACAGCCGAGCACGGGGAACAGAGGTGCTGAAAACAGAAAAAATCCCAAACCCCCAAGGAAATCGGTCAACACCCATTATGTTCACCGATGAGAAGACGCTCAGGGGGTAAGTTTCCCCCACGATGACGCACTGATAATCAAAGCAACGATCGGCGGCACAGAAGTGGACCGAATCCTGGTGGATCCGGGGAGCGCAGTAGACATAATTTCCAAAGAGACTTTGGAGGACCTAGGGGTAGAATGCACAGCCCTAACCAAAGACAGCACCCCCCTGTACGGATTCGGGGGTTCGACGGTCATCCCCCTGGGAAAAATTCAGTTAGCAATGACGATCGGGGCTGCCCCCAAAACCCGAACGATCATGATAAACTTCACCGTAGTAGACTGCATGAGCAGTTATCAAGTCATTGTCGGCCGCCCCTTCATGATGAAAACCAAGGCCGCAATGTCCTGTCATTACTTGAAATTAAATTTCCCACACGGGAAGGGATCGGAATCGTATGCGGAAGCCAGAAAAAAGCCCGCAGCTGTTTTGCCACTTTCTCACGAGAAACCCTCTGCGTAGAAAAGGCACCAAGAAGAGACAGAGAGACGAGGATGACGAGAATACAAGGAAAGACCCTGCTCCTCAGCCCGATAAAACTGCACGGCTCGGATCAGCCGAAGAGTTGGAAGAAGTAAAACTGTTCGGGCCAGAGAAGAACATAAAAATAGGAGGAAGTCTAGACAAGGCCCTAAGAAAAGACTTGTTGGAATGTCTACAGGAGTACCCCGACGTTTTTGCATGGGGACACAATGACATGCCCGGATCGACCCAAATTCATAAGCCATCGCTTAGCAGTGAACCCATTACATAAGCCAGTAAAACAGAAGAGGAGAATATTCAACCAGGAGCGGTGCGGAGCAATAGCAACCGAGGTGGAAAAATTACTGAAAGCCGGTTTCATCCGGGAAGTAAAATACCCAGAATGGGTGTCCAACGTGGTACTGGTGAAAAAGTCTAACGGAAAGTGGAGAATGTGCGTAGATTTCACCGACCTCAACAAAGCATGTCCAAAAGACAGCTTTCCCCTCCCAAATATAGACCAACTGGTAGATACAACAGCCTGCCAAGGGCTGCTAAGCTTCATGGACGCCTTCTCAGGATACAATCAAGTCAGGATGCACCCTGCGGATGAGGAGAAGACCACCTTTATTACTGACCAAGGGCTATACTGCTATAAAGTAATGCCTTTCGGATTGAAAAATGCAGGGGCGACTTTCCAGAGACTGGTGAACAAAGTCTTCAAACCGCTCATCGGCACGACCATGCTGGTATATGTCGACGACATGATAACAATGTCCGAGGAACCAAGAGACCATGTAGCCGACCTGAAGAAAACTTTCGAACTCCTGAGGAAACACAGTTTAAAGCTCAATCCAGAGAAGTGTGCATTCGGGGTAGCCTCGGGAAAGTTCCTGGGCTACATGGTAAGTTCACGAGGCATTGAAGCAAACCCGCAAAAGATACAGGCCGTGCTAGACCTGAAGTCTCCCCGGACAGTTAAGGAAGTGCAAAGCCTTACAGGAAGAATCGCCGCACTCAACCGGTTCATCTCACGAGCAACCGACAAGTGCCATCATTTCTTCAAAGTCATCAAGAAAGCTCAAAAAGGGGTCGACTGGACACCCGAGTGCGAAGAAGCCTTCCAGCACCTAAAACAATACCTGGCACAGCCCCCTCTCCTAGCCAAACCCCTCCCAGGGGAGACACTGTATCTATACCTGGCCGTCTCAAAGCACGCAGTAAGCTCGGCACTGGTACAAGAGACCGACCACGTCCAGAAACCAGTTTACTACGTCAGTAAAGCCCTGCTGGACGCAGAAACTCGATACCCCATACACGAACTCGTCGCCCTATCCCTGGTCACCACAGCTCGGAAGTTACGACCCTACTTTCAAGCCCATCCGATCAAAGTATACACGGATTTTCCCCTGAGACAAATCTTGCAGAAACCAGAGGCCTCAGGGAGGCTGATGAAGTGGTCAGTGAAATAAGCGAGCACGACATCTCCTACCTCCCAAGAACAGCAATAAAAGGGCAGGCCTTAGCAGACTTCATAGCAGAGCTCACAGAACCGCAGGTCTTAGCCGTAGAAGAAGACAGGTGGGAAATGTCTGTAGACGGATCCGCAAGCTCGCACGGCTACGGAGCAGGGGTAGCACTAAAAAGTGAAAAGGGAGAAGAAATACTGCTCGCCCTCAAATTCGCCTTCAAAACTACAAACAATGAAGCAGAGTACGAGGCGATACTGGCCGGACTAAGGCTGTGTACGGTAGTAGGTCCGCAATGTAGTGATCAGGAGTGACTCTCAGCTAGCAATACAGCAGCTGAAAGGAGATTTTCAAGCCAGAGAACCAGCCATGGTAGCTTACTTAGCCGAAGTAAAAAGTGGGTGGAGAAAGTGGGAAACGTACTCTTCGAACAGGTCGGACGAGAAGACAACTGCGAAGCAGATTCCCTGGCCAGGCTTGCCTCTTCAATGAAGACAGAAAACCCCAGGGTAATCCCTCTTATATACCTCCAAGAAAGAAGCATAAGGGAGACAGAGGTGGATGTACTAGAAGAAGAAGACAAAGATTCATGGATGCAACCGATCAGGAGGTACCTGGAAACAGGAGAAACCCCAAAAGATAAAAGGAGGCCAGGAAGCTGAAGTTCAAGAGCACCAAGTTTTCCCTAATGGGGGAGTACTCTACCGGAGAGGATACACCGTACCCCTCCTAAGATGCTTAGCACCAGAAGAAGCAGACTACGTGCTCAGGGAGATTCACGCAGGCATCTGCGGAAGCCACGCCGGGGGAAGATCAATCGCCTTCAAAGCCTTGAGGCAAGGATTTTACTGGCCAACCATGCACGAGGATGGCGTGAAGATAGCACGGAAATGCGAGGGATGCCAAAAGAATGCCAACCTCCACCATCAGCCGGCAGAGACAGCTGACCACCATATCCAGCCCCTGGCCCTTCGCACAGTGGGGGCTAGACATTATAGGGCCGATGCCGAAAGGACGAGGTCAGGCGAAATATGCAATCGTGGCCATAGACTACTTTACCAAATGGGTAGAAGCAGAACCATTGTCCACCATCTCGGAAAAGAAAGCCACGGAGTTCCTGAAGAGAAATATAATTTGCCGGTTCGGAATCCCCCAGGCAATCATCACCGACAACGGAAAGCAATTCGACAGCAGGGGATTCAGAAAACTTTGTGAAGACCTCCAGATAACCTTAAAATTCGCCTCGCCGGCCCATCCCAAGTCGAACGGGCAGGTTGAAGCCACCAATAAAACCATCAAGTCAAACCTGAAAGCTCGGCTCGGATCAAGCAAAAGCCTATGGGTCGAGGAGCTACCAGAGGTACTGTGGGCACACCGAACGACCTTCAAGGACTCAACAGGAGAGACACCCTTCTCCCTATCATACGGATGTGAGGCCGTCATCCCGGCAGAGATCGGCAGATCAATATCAACCCACCGGGTCCGTCACTTTGAAAACGAACGAAACGAAGAACTTATCAAAAATCACCTCGACCTGATCGAAGAAAGAAGAGAGCAGTCAGCAGTAAGAGCAGCCATCTACCAACAGAGAATGGCCCGATTCTACAATAAGAGAGTTCGGACCCGCTCCTTCCTGCCAGGTGATCTAGTGCTAAGAAAAGTGACTCTGAACACCCGACGACCTGAAGAGGGTTCGTTAGGTGCCAAGTGGGAGGGACCTTACAAGATCACTGAGATAGTAAGACCAGGGGCCTACATCCTGGAGCATCTGGACGGCAAGAGATTGAAGAAACCATGGAACGCCGAGATGTTAAGAAAGTACTTCCCATGAAGATCAACTTTCATTCCTTCTATTTTTCTTTTTGCAGAAGCCGGACAAAACACCGAACCAGAACAACTGTTGTAAAAAGGGCGGTCCGCCCCCAAACATGAATAAAAATTCCTTTTTTGACGAAATCCTTTAAATTCGAAAAAACGACGGATCGGGGCTGGATTTCGTTCCGCTGAGGCCGCTTGTTTACTTAGCTCGGGGTCGGGTTACGTCCCACCGAGTCGGTGTCTTTGGACTGGGGACGTAACATTCCCCCAGGGCCAAGTGATTCAAACAGCTCGGGGTCGGGCGATGTCCCACCGAGTCTGTCTTTGGACTGGGGACGTAACATTCCCCCAGGGCCAAGTGATTCAAACAGCTCGGGGTCGGGCGATGTCCCACCGAGTCTGTCTTTGGACTGGGGACGTAACATTCCCCCAGGGCCAAGTGATTCAAACAGCTCGGGGTCGGGCGATGTCCCACCGAGTCTGTCTTTGGACTGGGGACGTAACATTCCCCCAGGGCCAAGTGATTAACAGCTCGGGGTCGGGCGATGTCCCACCGAGTCTGTCTTTGGACTGGGGACGTAACATTCCCCCAGGGCCAAGTGATTCTAACAGCTCGGGGTCGGGCGATGTCCCACCGAGTCTGTCTTTGGACTGGGGACGTAACATTCCCCAGGGCCAAGTGATTCAAACAGCTCGGGGTCGGGCGATGTCCCACCGAGTCTGTCTTTGGACTGGGGTAACTGGCCCCGATGTCCCACCAACTTTCCCACCGACTGGGGACGTAACATTCCCCCAGGGCCAAGTGATTCAACAGCTCGGGGTCGGGCGATGTCCCACCGAGTCTGTCTTTGGACTGGGGACGTAACATTCCCCAGGGCCAAGTGATTCTAACAGCTCGGGGTCGGGCGATGTCCCACCGAGTCTGTCTTTGGACTGGGGACGTAACATTCCCCCAGGGCCAAGTGATTCTAACAGCTCGGGGTCGGGCGATGTCCCACCGAGTCTGTCTTTGGACTGGGGACGTAACATTCCCCCAGGGCAAGTGATTCTAACAGCTCGGGGTCGGGCGATGTCCCACCGAGTCTGTCTTTGGACTGGGGACGTAACATTCCCCCAGGGCAAGTGATTCTAACAGCTCGGGGTCGGGCGATGTCCCACCGAGTCTGTCTTTGGACTGGGGACGTAACATTCCCCCAGATCCAAGTGATTGAAACAGCTCGGGGTCGGGCGATGCCCACCGAGTCTGCCCTTTGGACTGGGGACGTAACATTCCCCCAGGGCCAAGTCGTAAACTCAACTCGGGGTCGGGTTACGTCCCACCGAGTCAGCCGCTTTGGTCTGGGGAGGTAACATCCCCCCAAAACCAAGCCGTTCGCTCAGCTCAGGGTCAAGTTACGCCCCACCAAGTCAGCTCTCCGGACCGGGGACATAACATTCCCCCGGGTCCAAATGCCTACTCTTCCCGGGGTCAATCCAGACCCCTCTAACTCGTGCTGACCCCTGATGGGCCTTAAAATTGCAATGATGGCAAGAAGCATAAAAGGAAAGAAAAAGAAGAAAGAAATAAATAGACATAAATGCATAAATGTATATAAATACAAGTTGTAATATAATTACAAGAAAAAGTTAAAGTGTACATAGGGCCCCGGTAGGGTTACCCTTTCTCATTCATCCCGCGCAGGGGCAGGAACTTCTTCCTCAGTTGGCTCAAATGGCGGAAGAAGCGGCTCGGCATCAGGAGGAGGAGCTGCGACTTCGGCATCAGGAGGAGGAGCTGCGACTTCGGCATCAGGAGGAGGGATCTCAAGGCAGTCCTCGTCCACGGCAGGAACCTCCGATCCTTCTTCAGGAGGAACCTCAGGAGCCGGAACGACCGAGATGGGGGCGGGATCCATCACCTCCTCAGGTGGGGGAGGGATCCACTTTTGAAACTCTTCCTCGGAAATGTCCCCCTTACAGTAACTGATGGCCGCGTAGATAGGGTCCATATTCAGGCTCGGCAGCACCATCGGTATCATCTCGGCACAGTCACCAACTCCCTCGAGACGGATGGCCTCCTTCTCGGCCTCGAGATCAGCTTCTCTCTTTTCCAGCTCGGTCTCTCTCTCCTCGAGATCAATCTCCCTCTCCTCAAGCTCGGTTTTCTTCCTCTCAAGACTATCTCGGGCCCGTGCAACCTCCTCGTCTTTGTTCTTCAACTTGGCCTCAGCACTTGCTACTTCCCCTTCAGAACACCAATCTCAGATTGGGCAACCTTCAGGTCCTCCCTGGCATTATCAGCAAGTTTCCTTTCCAGCACAGCAGCTGCTTTGAGAGCCTTGTTCGTTTTGAAATTCTCAACAGCGGCCGCCTCGTGATTCTTGATCACCTCCTCCCGGTCAGCCAGCTTTGCCTCCACTTGGAAAGACGACTTTGAAGCCTCTGGGCCTGACCGCCCTCGGACAGCAGAGTCAGAAGAAGACCCTTGTTCTTGGCCATAAGGTAGTTGGCCTGCACACAAAAAGGGAGGAAGGAGTCAAATACCAGAAAAGAGAGAACCACCAAAAAAAAAAAAAACCGAGAAGGGGAGTAAAAATACCTTCGCCATCTGAGAACTCATCTCAGCCACAACACCCTCGGGAGATACATCCTCGTACCTCGAGACCTCCCCCGGGGGAATCACCTCGGCCAATTCATTGAAAGCCGGCACTAAGTGAGAGGTAGCCTCCCGGATGCTTTCTCCCAAGTCATCCACCCCGAGGACCACAGGGCCCTTCCGTTTCCTGGAGGAACTTTCAGAGGACTTCTTCCCCCTACGAATGTTCCTCTTGACTGGAGCAGCTCCCTCGTCTTCCCCTCCTGGGCCAACTCGGTCTCCTCGGTCCCGAACTGACGCCTCCTCTTCCTAAGAGGTTTCGGCGGACTGGCAAGGTGAGCAGATCCTGATGATTGCACGCCAGAAGGTGAGGACAGCCCCCGAACACTTGTTTGGACTTGTCCAGGAGATATATTCTCAGCGAGATCGGTCCGTGCCTGAGAAGTTTCAGCATGGCCGGCCTTCTTCACGGTACCGGCCAACTTTTCAAGGAACTTTGGCCTCTTCGACATGCCTACAAAAAAAAGCAGCAAAAGCAAAAAAGAGGAATCAAGACCAGAGCATATAAACAGAAGAAGAAAAAGGAAGAGAGACATCTAAATAAACAAGCAAAGAAGACAAAACAAACAACAGGCATCTACCTATCCGACCCGAGGCATCCGTGGGGACAGCCCGAATAAGGCCAGACTCAATAAAAGCCGCGTCATTTACCAGCTCCCTCCAGTGGGCGGCATACCGACGAGCCCAATATACTCGCCGCCGGACCCGGCGGGAAACTTTGGGAGCATCCCTCCAACAGGCTAAAAAAGAACACGAGAAGGAAGGTAAGAACCCAAACAGAAAGAAGGGGGGAAGAAAGAAGCTAAAGGACAATCTCCTAACCTCCCGCCCTGAAGATATCCGGTACTAAAGTCTCCCCTTCATCCGACCTCAAGGTCCGCCCCCAATCCCCAGTGGCCCAGAACCAGAGATCTTTGAAGTTCTTATTCGAATCAGGGAGTTTCTTAACGACATTGGACGAGCTGTCATAAGCTGAAAGGTAATACCATCCATGGTACGACCTGGGATTGGCTTTCAACCGATATAGCCTCTTCACCTCTTCAAAGGAAGGATCGCCAAGTCCTGCCCGATGCCAAACCACGTACAACCCGGCCAGAATCCTCCAACTTTTAGACTCAGCTGACAGGGGGCGATCTCCATTTCGGCCAATATCCAAGCAAAATAAGGTTGAAACGGCAAACGTAGCCCACACTCGAAGAAAATAGGAAGAAGTGCCACCGAGCCCTCGTCAGGCTGACTGGCACGATCCATTGGGCCAGGAACTTCAAGAGCAATGTCTATTGGGATGCTATATCGTTGCCGCAATAGTGCCAGATCATCCTCGGTTATCTTAGAAGGACGGTTCATATCCAAAGCCGACGACCCAAGTTCTCCAGGCTCTGGGTCCTTCCGAGGAACTCTCTGATGGTAGGAGTCATTTTCAATCTCAGAAGGAGTGGGGGTAGTATCGAGATCTTCTACACTAGGCGCCCCTGAGCCCGAGGAGAGCTCTTCAGCAGGGGGAGTTGAGATTTTGACAGGCCTTTCGGAGGAAGAATTACTGTCAGACATCCCTGACACCCAGAAAAACAGAGGAAGGGGGAATAATCAGTCTACGAGAAGCTACCCACGATGCCCGTGCTAAACTAGATATGGAGTCTCTAAAGAAGTGCCCTAAAACAAGACCCAACAAAACCACAAGTCTCTCCCTAAGCAAAATAAGCAGATAGAATCACAAACCAAAAAGAAGGCAGATCACTCAGAAGACTTACTTGTTCTTCTCGGAAACAGGAGGTTACACGCTGCGGTGATGCTCGTTCCTTAGGTGCTCGGCAACAAAGAAGGATGAAGACCGCGGCTTGAGCTTCAAGAACACGAAGTTAAGTGGATCACAAAGAAAAGAAGCAGACGATTGCCGAAAAAATGGAACAGTGAAACCCTCGTTTTCTTATAGTCATGACTGGGAGGCACACATCACCGTCGGTTTTTAGCGGGAACCCAGCGGATGTTTTGACATCGAAAGTTAGAAGCTTAAGCTGATTTGAGGCATTTAAGAAGAACATGATAGTGTGTGCGTCTCGAGAGAAAGATGAACGAAACGGCAAGAAGATTCTTTTTTGCATTCTGGGACGACTACCAGCAAGAACAATCAGCACACACCCTCTTCATATAGTTTCCAGCACCAACTCGCATACTCGTTGGAACCGAAAACTAGGGGACAGCTGTTGATGGTGTTTTCAGGCACTACGGCATTTAAGACAGCACGACAAGGACGAAAGGGTAAATTTCTTTCCCTGGTTGACATCATGAAGAAGACCGACCACATCATGAAGAGACCGACCTCATTATGAAGGGACCGACCACTTTGGTTCAGTTGATCGAGCACTATAAGGTCGGCAGAAACATTCTCAGCATAACAGATTAACATGACCGACCTCATAAAGACCGACCAGACAACGAGCCGTGTTCAAGACAACAGCACCCCATTCTTATGGATAAGATAAGAAAGATATCCTGCTCTCGCAAGGAGAAGGAGTCAGAGTCCAAAAGGAATACGGAAGAAGAAGGCATTATCGGATCAGGAAACCATGAAAGAAGAGAAGACTGAGTACAAATAGGATTTCTTATAGGAATCGGATTTCTGTATTATTATAAATAGAGGGCAGAGCATGTGTAAAAGGCATCTGAAAATCATCACAAGAGTGAGAGATTAGAGTCATAAAGTTCCGATTTGTAAGAACAAAGGAGAGGCCTGAGAGGTGTATTTGAGTAATAAAAAGAGTACCACCCTGTTCTTGTCCGTGGACGTAGGTCGGATCTCAAAGTCCACCGAACCACGTTAAATCACCTTGTCTGATTGGCATATTTCTTTGTTTTCGCTAAGTTTGCTTTTGGTTTCCCGCATAACCAAACAAATTCACAGTTGAAGGAGGGTTCCCTCGGAGGTGATATTCCCGTATTACCCTGAGACCAAAATCCACCGTCAACAAAATTAATTGTCAAAAATTGATGACATATGATTATCTGTCAAGAAATAATGATAGAAGTCTTAACAAAAATATTTTTATCAAGAATTAATGATAGAAATGCTTGACAGAAATAATTCTATCAAGAATTCATAATTTTTATAATTCAAAATATTACTCAAGTTCCAAATTTAAAATAATTACATAAAATTTATTTTGAAAAAATAATATTTAAATTAAAAATTAAAAATTAAATTATATGGAGTATAAATTAATTATTCCTTTTGAGTGTAATTCAAATTTGTTTGTAATCCGCAATCTATCTAACTATAAGTGTTTATGTCTAAACTACTGTCTACTGCCACTAAATTAAACTTTCATTGTGTAATTATCAAAATAACCTCGTTTTTTTATAAATCAAAATTCCAAATTTCTCTCGCTTAAACGACACCACCCAAAACCTAAATTGTTGAAACACTTATAAAACTTTCCCTTTCCCTCTGAACAAATTTCTTCCCCAAAGAATTTCTTCTCTTTCTTCACATTCATCAAATCAAAATTTTAACCCTATAACAGCTTCCAAAAAATCGTTTATTCATAAAGTCAAAATCTCTCTTCATATTTACAAACCCTCAAACAACCAACATAATTGTAAGTACCGGAAGCCATTGAGTTCTTCGACGGCGTTGTTGCTATTTCTGACATGCGGATACAGAAGATTCTATTTCATATAGACATTTTCAGAACTTCATGCTTTTGCTGCCTTCGGTTCGGCTGTAAGATGACCCTAATAAGATGATTTGAATGAGACATATGTTGGCATATTAGTGGTTTTGTCGGGTAGAGCAGCGGAATATAAAAAATCATATTTTTTAAATTTCAAAAGTTTTCTTTAAATTATTAAAATGAATTATTTATTTTAATATTGAATCATAAATCAAATTTGAAAATGTCCAAAATATTTTATTACCGAAAATTGCATAAGTTACAATTTTTTATATTTTGCTCGTTTTAGTCCAAAAGTATCAATTATATAATTAAGTGTGTTGACGGTGGATTTTGGTCTCAGGGTAATACGGTAATATCACCTCCGAGGGAACCATCCTTCAACTGTGAATTTGTTTGGTTATGCGGGAAACCAAAAGCAAACTTAGCGAAAAACAAAGAAATACGCCAATCAGACAAGGTGATTTAACGTGGTTCGGTGGACTTTGAGATCCGACCTACGTCCACGGACAAGAACAGGGTGATACTCTTTTTATTACTCAAATACACCTCTCAGGCCTCTCCTTTGTTCTTACAAATCGGAACTTTATGACTCTAATTTCTCACTTTTGTGATGATTTTCAGATGATTTCCACTTGTCCTTCTACACTCACTCTACCCTCCTATTTATAATGGTGAAGAAACCAGATTCCTATTTGTACAAGAATTCCTAATTGGAGATGGTCTCCTTTTCCTATCAGGATTCCTAGTCAAAACTATTCTCTTTTCCCATAAGGATTCCTAATCAAAACTACATTTACTTCCTTTATCCTATTAGGATATTAAGTTATTACTTTACCCCATTAAAGTAGGACAACTTATCCCTTTTCCGCAAGAATATGATGCTTTATCTTCCTGAGCACGCCTCGTCATGTGCTCGGTCTTCATGGGGTCGGTCATGATAGCCATTTGAACTGAGAATGCTGCTGTCGATCTGATAATGCTCGGTTATCCGATCTCAAGTGCTCGGTCATTTAGTATAAAGTGCTCGGCCTCTTACTGTCAAGTTGTCGGGTCGGCTTTAACGGTCTCGATCAATGGAGTTACCCCTTTTACCCCTGTCGTGTTGTTTAAATAACATAGTGCCCGAAAAATACCATCAACATCTGTCCCCTAGTTCTCGGTAACAACGAGTTTGTGAGTTGATGCCGGGAACTATAAAAAAAGATGGTGTGCTGATCGCCTTGCTGGTGGTCGCTCCAGAAATCACCGAGAAATTGTCTTTGCCATCAACTAAGTCTTCTGTTTCTATCTTCATATCCTCGGTTTATTGGAGATGCTGACTCTATTCAGAATGATTCTCCACCTCAAAGCAAATTGCTTACTTGGGTCGTTCCATCAGGAGATGAAGTTCCTCTTGTTGTCCAAACTAAAAATGACTCATCCTCTGTAATATCTGTACTAGAGATTTGAGGGTCCTGACCCCTGACTAATCCAATCTCGATTGTGAGGAGAAAATTTTGCCTCTGAGTTAACGATGATGTGCTCGGTGGCATGTGATCCTGTCTCGAGCTGTGAGAGATGCACGGACCTGGGGGAACGTTACGTCCCCAGTCCGAAGGACTGACTCGGTGGGACGCAACCCGACCCCGAGCTGAGAACGACACTTGGACCTGAGGGAATGTTACGTCCCCAGTCCGAAGGGCTGACTCGGTGGGACGTACCCCGTCCCCGAGCTGTGAAAGGCACTTGGACCTGAGGGAATGTTACGTCCCCAGTCCGAAGGGCTGACTCGGTGGGACGTACCCCGACCCCGAGCTGAGCGAAAGACTTTAGTTCTGGGGGAATGTTACCTCCCCAAACCAAAGGAGCTGACTCGGTGGGACGCAACCCGACCCCGAGCTGAGAACGACACTTGGACCTGAGGAATGTTACGTCCCCAGTCCGAAGGGCTGACTCGGTGGGACGTACCCCGACCCCGAGCTGTGAAAGGCACTTGGACCTGAGGGAATATTACGTCCCCAGTCCGAAGGGCTGACTCGGTGGGACGTACCCCGACCCCGAGCTGAGCGAAAGACTTGGGTTCTGGGGGAATGTTACCTCCCCAAACCAAAGGAGCTGACTCGGTGGGACGCAACCCGACCCCGAGTTGAGTGAAAGACTTGGGTTCTGGGGGAATGTTACGTCCCCAAACCAAAGAAGCTGACTCGGTGGGACGTAACCCGACCCCGAGTTGAGTGAGAGACTGGGTTCTGGGGGAATGTTACGTCCCCAGTCCAAAGGGCAGACTCGGTGGGACATCGCCCGACCCCGAGCTGTAAGAATCACTTGGTCCTGGGGGAATGTTACGTCCCCAGTCCAAAGGGCAGACTCGGTGAGACATCGCCCGACCCCGAGCTGTAAGAATCACTTGGTCCTGGGGGAATGTTACGTCCCCAGTCCAAAGGCAGACTCGGTGGGACATCGCCCGACCCCGAGCTGTAAGAATCATTTGGTCCTGGGGGAATGTTACGTCCCCAGTCCAAAGGGCAGACTCGGTGGGACATCGCCCGACCCCGAGCTGTAAGAATCACTTGGTCCTGGGGGAATGTTACGTCCCCAGTCCAAAGGGCAGACTCGGTGGGACATCGCCCGACCCCGAGCTGTAAGAATCACTTGGTCCTGAGGGAATGTTACGTCCCCAGTCCAAAGGGCATACTCGGTGGGACATCGCCCGACCCCGAGCTGTAAGAATCACTTGGTCCTGGGGGAATGTTACGTCCCCAGTCCAAAGACAGACTCGGTGGGACATCGCCCGACCCCGAGCTGTAAGAATCACTTGGTCCTGGGGGAATGTTACGTCCTCAGTCCAAAGGGCAGACTCGGTGGGACATCGCCCGACCCCGAGCTGTAAGAATCACTTGGTCCTGGGGGAATGTTACGTCCCCGGTCCAAAGGGCAGACTCGGTGGGACATCGCCCGACCCCGAGCTGTAAGAATCACTTGGTCCTGGGGGAATGTTACGTCCCCAGTCCAAAGGGCAGACTCGGTGGGACATCGCCCGACCCCGAGCTGTAAGAATCACTTGGTCCGGGGGGAATGTTACGTCCCCAGTCCAAAGACAGACTCGGTGGGACATCGCCCGACCCCGAGCTGTAAGAATCACTTGGTCCTGGGGGAATGTTACGTCCTCAGTCCAAAGGGCAGACTCGGTGGGACATCGCCCGACCCCGAGCTGTAAGAATCACTTGGTCCTGGGGGAATGTTACGTCCCCGGTCCAAAGGGCAGACTCGGTGGGACATCGCCCGACCCCGAGCTGTAAGAATCACTTGGTCCTGGGGGAATGTTACGTCCCCAGTCCAAAGGGCAGACTCGGTGGGACATCGCCCGACCCCGAGCTGTAAGAATCACTTGGTCCTGGGGGAATGTTACGTCCTCAGTCCAAAGACAGACTCGGTGGACATCGCCCGACCCCGAGCTGTAAGAATCACTTGGTCCTGGGGGAATGTTACGTCCCCAGTCCAAAGGCAGACTTGGTGGGACATCGCCCGACCCCGAGCTGTAAGAATCACTTGGTCCTGGGGGAATGTTACGTCCCCAGTCCAAAGGGCAGACTCGGTGGGACATCGCCCGACCCCGAGCTGTAAGAATCACTTGGTCCTGGGGGAATGTTACGTCCCCAGGCCAATAAGCATGACTCGGTGGGACGTAACCCGACCCCGAGCTGTAACAAACATCGATCTCGGCGGTACAAGAGCAGACCCGAGCCGGAAAGAGGCATCGGTCTCGGCGGTACAAGAGCAGACCCGAGCCGGAAAGAGGCATCGGTCTCGGTGGTGCAAGAGCAGGCCCGAGCCGGAAAGAAACATCGGTCTCGGCGGTACAAGAGCAGACCCGAGCCGGAAAGCAAATATCGGTCTCGGCGGTACAAGAGCAGACCCGAGCCGGAAAGCAAATATCAAAATCATTGTGTGAGCCATAACAAACAAGCATAATCAAATGTCAACCTAATTCAGAAGAGGTTTACTCACCTTTTTGGGATCTGTTGCCTTTCTTGCAACTCTACACTGGTCACTACAAGCAAGGCTCTTCTTAATACATCATCTCTGCATCTCAGCATTCCACGCATCCGACCGGATGACTTCCGCTATCAACTTGGTCGACCTAAAAAACCGAATGGTCTATGTACACACCGAGATAGCCTCCTTTTACCAAGTCTTCCACCTGCTCCCGCAGGTCTCTGCACCCATTCGTGGCATGTCCCCTTACGTTGTCGTCATTTCTCTGATGGTGTTCCCTATTCGGGATATTTTTTCCTCACTTTCTAGTAGGACATACTTCCTGGCTATCTCCAGTGCGGTAGCGTAGTCTGGTGTCTCATGGATCCTCAGGTGGGTCCATAGTTTCCCGACTCTTAGGGCCCCTTTCAGACTTTCCAGCGCTTCTTAGGATTCGTACCCTCCGACCTCGAGTACGGTGTTGTGATACCTTTCAATGAAGCTTTTCAGTGTTTCGTCGTCTCCTTGTTTCATGAGCCTTAGTTCTCCTATTGTTTTTTTAGGGGTGCATGCTCCTTTGAAGTGCCGAACAAACGACTTCTTAAGTTGGGAGAAGCTCTGAATGCTCCCCGGGGCCAGACTTCTATACCATATGATGGCGGGCCCACCTAAAGTTAAGGGAAATACTTTGCATATGGCGTCGCCCGTTACTCCCTGTACTTCCATCAGGAGGACAAAGTTTTTGATGTGGGATTTTGGGTCGGAGTGGCCTTTGTATGGTGCCATGGTCGGCATGTTAAATCGCTTCGGGAACTGTGCTGATCTTATCTCTTCCGTAAGGGGAGACCCCTCTTCCTCGCCTCGGGTGTCTCCCGCGCCGGTCTTGAGGCCTTCTCCCCATCTGGTCATCTCTTTTCTCAGCCAAGACTTTATTTCACGGGTTGTGCCCCCGTGTCGCCTTCTGTGTCCTTCTGTTCACCTGTCGTTCCGGGCGTGGCGTTCTTTAAGCCCGAGGGTCTCCTGTACGTCTTCATTGTACTTTCTATCTTCCCTCTCGGAGCTGTAAAATCTGTCGGAGGAGGGGTCGGGTGATTGTTCCTCCCCTTCTTCTTCCCATGTGTCTTCTGATCGTGGCTCTCTTCCTACCACTTCAGATCTTATCCCATAGGGGCCTCTCTTTCTGGGTCCCTCGTTTTCGCTTACATCTACTACTCTTTTCCCTCTTTCCCTCTCTTTCCTCCTCTGTCTGGTCTTGGTCTCAGTTTTCTCGTTGTTTGCTCCTTCCATTCTTTCTAGTCGATCCATCATAGACCTCATGCTATCTTCCATTTTTTTCATCCAGTCCATTGCCGGACCTCCTGGTTGGTGATTTCCGCCCTCCGCCATTTGTCTTATCACGTGAACTGCTTTTTGTGAAGTTCCCCACAGACGGCGCCAACTGTTGACGGTGGATTTTGGTCTCAGGGTAATACAGGAATATCACCTCCGAGGGAATCCTCCTTCAACTGTGAATTTGTTTGGTTATGGGGGACCAAAAGCAAATTTAGCGGGAGACGGGAAAACACACCAATCGATAAAGAGATTTAACGTGGTTCGGTGGATTTTGGGATCCGACCTACGTCCACGGACAAGAACAGGGTGGTACTTTTTATTACTCAAATACACCTCTCAGGCCTCTCCTTTGTTCTTACAAATCGGAACTTTATGACTCTAATCTCTCACTTTTGTGATGATTTTCAGATGATTTCCACTTGTCCTTCTACACTCACTCTACCCTCCTATTTATAATGGTGAAGAAACCAGATTCCTATTTGTACAAGAATTCCTAATTGGAGATGGTCTCCTTTTCCTATCAGGATTCCTAGTCAAAACTATTCTCTTTTCCCATAAGGATTCCTAATCAAAACTACATTTACTTCCTTTATCCTATTAGGATATTAAGTTATTACTTTACCCCATTAAAGTAGGACAACTTATCCCTTTTCCGCAAGAATATGATGCTTTATCTTCCTGAGCACGCCTCGTCATGTGCTCGGTCTTCATGGGGTCGGTCATGATAGCCATTTGAACTGAGAATGCTGCTGTCGATCTGATAATGCTCGGTTATCCGATCTCAAGTGCTCGGTCATTTAGTATAAAGTGCTCGGCCTCTTACTGTCAAGTTGTCGGGTCGGCTTTAACGGTCTCGATCAATGGAGTTACCCCTTTTACCCCTGTCGTGTTGTTTAAATAACATAGTGCCCGAAAAATACCATCAACAAAGTGTTTTCCAAAACACTATCAAAATTATTAGTATACTTCTTATATACTTAATTATATTCATAGAATGAAAAACCTCAATTTAGCATTAGGTATAAACCCTAGAAATTACATTAATCAAATTAACCAAATTTCAACAAATTGGTTTCAATCTAGCATTAGAATAATCTATCAAACATTCTTAAAGTCTCATCACATCCAAAAACACTTAAGAACAATTGTAGGATTCCATAAAGTGGCATAGAAACTCTAGAATGACAACTTAAATTTCATAGAGAAAAATTGAACTATAATAACCATTATTAAGCTCAAAGTTTCATCACACATGCATATATACTTGACAACAAACATCCAACAAGCAAAACCCAAATTCAAGAGGAGGAAAAACAAATAATACATC
>SKCR01053058.1:0-30557 GCA_019454045.1 Zanthoxylum bungeanum | reverse complement strand
TATGTTGTATACTATTGAACTATATTCTCAAAACTCTTAACCTTCTACTTGGGTGTTTGACATTGGTTGTGGGACTCACTTGTGTAACAATGTGCAAGGCCTGAGAAACAGTAGGAGACTCCGTTATGGGGAGGTTGACTTACGCATGGGTAATGGAGCAAAACTGACTGCATTGTGCATGGGGACTTATTCATTAGTTTTGCCGAATGGTTTAGTTTTAGACTTAGAAGATTGTGTTTATGTACCGTCTCTAGTAAAGAACATCATTTCAATTTCTTCTTTATGTAATAAAGGTTTTTCATGCCTAATAAGTTCTAATGAATGTTCTATTTATTTCAATGAAATAAAATATGGAGATGGTATTTTGAATAATGGTATCTATGTCTTACAAACTAACAAAGAATGTTCAACCTCTAATATATACAACTTTAACTCGAATAATCTCAATGAATCACTTCTATGACACAGTCGCTTAGGTCATATCAATGAAATAAGATTAACTAAGTTACATAAGGATGGGTATTTCAAACCCTTCAAATATAAACCTTATGGAACTTGTGAGTCTTGTTTATTTGGTAAAATGACCAAATTACCCTTCAAAGGCAAATGACAGCGTGCAGCGAAGACATTAGAACTCATACACTCTGATGTATGCGGACCAATGTCTGTCACCGCTAGAAGTGGATTCTCCTACTTCATTACCTTTATTGATGATCACTCGCGATATGGGTATGTGTACCTTATGCGGTACAAATCTGAAGCCTTTGAGAAATTCAAAGACATCAAAGCTGAAGTCTGACCAAGGTGGTGAATACTTAAGCGACACATTTCAAGATTACTTGAGAGAAAATGGCATTGTTTCCCAGTGGACTCCTCCGGGAACTCCACAGCATAAAGGGGTCTCCAAAAGAAGAAATCAGACATTATTAGATATTGTCCGATCAATGATGCCAGGCACGGATCTACCTCTTTCATTTTGGGGTCTTGCTTTAGAAACTGCAACACTACTACTAAACCAAGTTCCTTCCAAGATTGTTAGTCAAACACCATATGAGTTATGGCCTGCGAAATGTCATAGTCTTAGTTATCTAAGAGTTTGGGGATGTGACGCATATGTTAAGCACACAAAAACTAACAAATTGGATGATAGGGCAGTTAAATGTAAGTTTGTAGGATATGCCTTGAACTTAAGAGCATACGTGTTCTACGTCCCAAATGAACAAAGAACATTTGTCTCACGAAATGCTAAATTTCTAGATAATGAATTCCTTCTCAAGAAATATAGTGGGATTAGACTTGACCTCGATGAGGTACGAGAAGAACAAACTAACATAGAACTAAACCCCAGACCCCTCAAAAGGGCAGCGACAAAACAACCACAAAGTTATGAACTTAGAAGGTCTGGTAGAGAAAGATATGAGCCTGAAAGATATTGTTTCCATATTGATAAGTAACATGATCAGGTCATTGATAATGACGATCCCGCCAGTTATGACGAAGCAATGTGTGACATTGATTCAGTCAAGTGGCTTGAGGCCATGAAATCCGAAATAGACTTTATGTATCATAATCAAGTCTGGGACTTGGTGGATGCACCTGAAGGGATAAAACCCATAGGCTGCAAGTGGATTTACAAGCATAAAACTGATGCAGAAGGCAACATCCAAACATATAAGGCTAGGTTGGTGGCGAAAGGTTATAGACAAATCCAAGGAATTGACTATGACGAAACCTTCTCGCATGTTGCAATGATAAAGTCCATTCGAATTTTACTGGCACTGGCTGCACACTTTGATTATGAGTTTTGGCAGATGGATGTCAAAACATCTTTCCTTAATGGGAACCTCGTAGAGGAAGTCTATATGACACAAACTGGGGGGTTTGCATCTAAGGATGATCGTAATAGAGTATGCAAGCTTAAACGATCCATTTATGGACTCAAGCAAGCCTCCAGAAGTTGGAATATATGATTTGATGAGACAATCAAAGAATTTGACTTCATCAAAAATGTAGACGAGCCTTATGTTTACAGGAAAAATAGTGGGAGTGCTATTATATTTATTGTATTATATGTCGATGACATATTAATCATCGGGAATGATATTCCCATGATGCAAGCCACCAAACAATGGTTATCTCAGAATTTCTCCATGAAAGATTTGGGAGAAGTAGCCTACATCCTCGGCATTAAGATCTACTGTAATAGATCTAAGAGGTTGTTAGGACTTTCTCAATCTACGTACATAGATAAAGTTTTGAAAAGATTTAAAATGGAATATTCCAAAAGAGGTAATTTACCTACTTGTCATGGAATCAAATTATCTAAGGAGCAATGTCCACATAATCTTTCAGATAGAAAGCGTATTAGTAGGATCCCTTATGCTTCAGCAATAGGATCGATCGTGTACGCCATGCTATGTACAAGACCTGATGTCTCTTATGCTATTAGCATAACGAGCAGGTATCAGGTAAATCCTGGTGAGCAACACTGGGCAGCTGTCAAAACAATCCTCAAGTATCTGAGAAGAACTAAGGATGTGTTATTGACATACAGAGATTGTTCTGAGATGAAAGTCATTGGTTACTGTGATGCGAGCTTTCAGACCGATAGGGATGACAGCAGATCGCAAACAGGAAATTTGTTTACTATGAATGGCGGAGCTGTCAGTTGGAAAAGCTCAAAGCAGTCAACTACAGTGGACTCCACCACTGAAGCCGAGTATATTACAGCATTTGAGGCAGCTAAAGAAGTAGTCTGGATAAAGAAGTTCATCACGGAGCTGGAAGTGCTTCCCGCGATAAAGAATGGCGTCACGATGTATTGTGACAACACGGGCGCCATTGCTCAATCAAAGAAACCAAGGTCCCACCAGATATCCAATTCAGCCCAAACTCTTATTAGGGTTTTATAATCTCATTAAACCACTTTATTAAGATCCAATGGCTAAGATTTAATTAGCATTTATCCCATATCGGATTCTTAATTAATTTTGTTGTCTTTGGCGCACCTATATAAACCCAAAGAATTATTTACAAATATTTACACCAAAACCTTTCATATCTTGGGTTTATATAAATGAGCAACTCTAAAGTTTAAGAGTAAGCCACTGATTTTGAGGATCCTTAAGTCTAATTGACTAGAGGAACCTCGAGTTAAAAGTTTTGAGGTATTTGCCTAGGATAGCACCAAGGGCAAAATACCCGTGCACTCAAGGCGTAGTCTTGCTGTTGAGTTTTGGCTTTGGTGTGTGTACCTTTGGAGGCCACACACTTGGGTGGCTCTTTGGAACGTGGAAGTGCTTGCTGAGTTCAAGAAAAGCTTGTAGATTGGAGGGAGGACTGGAGGAGTCTTCGGTTCAAGTAAGTCTTTTTATTTCTTTATTTTTAATTAGAGTTCTTATGATAGTTAGCATGTTTAAGTTTATGTTCTTTGCATGTTTTATGAGTTTTTTATGCTTAGAATATATAGTAACATGCCTAGGCTTGTAAAATAATCAAAACAAATGGGTCTTGGGTAAAGCGATAACGGCATCATAATTTTTAATTTTCTGCTGCGTAGTCGCGGACGCTTCCCACCACTAACCTCCATGATCTAGCAAATTACCAAAAAGTTGCACGCATGATCCAGCAGTTGCACACATGATCTAATAGTTGCACGCATGATCCATCAGTTACATGTGAGTAAGGGACGTGGGGGTTAACTACGAAACCGTTCGAGCATTTGATAAAGCCATGCAGTATAAAAGGCTAAAGCATAGAAAGAGAAGAATAAAAAAGAGAAAAAATGACTCGAAAGAACAAGTATTTAATTTCTTAGCTTTTTAATCTTTAGGGTTGTAATCTGTGTACTTGTGCCCCTTGGAGGTATTTTCTTGGAATCAATCACCCCTTTCTAGGACTGTGTCTCAAGGGGTTTGAACCTTACATACGTAGTGACGTAAAATTGTGCAAACAGTTTTTGGCTACTACAGTGGGAGAATTTGGTGCAAGAAGTGAAGATGCCTCCAAAAAAGAATGCTCAGACTAGTTCAAGTACAGAGGAAGGGGGATTGGATCAAACCAACCAACCTCACATTCCAACGGTAGTAGGGCATTTTGAGGGTTTGGCAGAAACAAGTCGTTATGACACTATGAGAGAGTTCAATCCTAAAGTGATATGCTTCTTGTTCGACAAATTCACCCAGGACATTGTTGAACATGTAAGACTTCAAAAGACTCATGTCATAGATAAGTTCATTTCGACTAGTAACTCGCATTATGAAAACATGGCTAAACATATGAGTTCATTAAATGAGCTAATGGCTAAATACGTAAACGGGGGGACAATCCCACCAGGGATCACACCCCTCCCAAATCAAGTAATCAGGATGATGGACCAAGCAATGTTCCCTCTCGACAAGAGGTTGTTGCCCTAACAATGACCCGATGAGGGGCAAATCCTGTTGCTCTGGGCCCACACCTAGGGCCGAACGTGATACAACATTAAGTAGTTTTGCCCCAAGGATTACAAGGATAAGGACATGACCATGTCCTATTTGTAAGGGGACCACAACCACCGCCTGTAGGGATGCCATTCAATGGCAACGATATGTTAACAGAAAAAATGACTGAGATTCTCCAAAATAAATTCAGTTTGGGGGTGAGGCCAATTCGGCAGAGATATCAAAAACCATATCCATATTGGATTAATTTAGCATATCCATAGCCGAGGAATTACAAAATACTAGAGTTCTCTCTGTTCACGGTATCTGGAGAAGTTTCTATTATATAACACATAGGGCGATTTACTCTTCAGTGTGGAGAAACGAATGATTTCCATAAATTGAGATTATTCCATGGCTCGTTGTCAGAAATAGCTTTTTCCTGGTACATCAGCCTGCCACCCAATTCGGTGGAGAACAGACACCAAATGGAGCAACTGTTCCATGCCCAGTTTCTTTAACTGATTCCGAAGTAACCCTGGCCGATTTGGCAAATTTGAGACAATTGCCAGGCGAATGGGCCAAAATATTTTTACAAAGATTTAAAGCGGCCCGATGTCGATGCTATATACATTTACCAGAAAAATAATTTGTAAAAATCGCTCAAAGTTATCTTAACTTTGACTTAAAAAATAAGTTTCAAGACCGAGAGTTCTGGGATCTTCTCCAAATCACCACTAACGTATTTGATGAGTGGTATTTATATCACTATTTCCCACTCATTTAATCTAATATTTTGTATAGTTTCTTGAGTTTTGTGAATGTTTTGATGTGTTTTGTGTTATTTTGTAGATAAATAAAGTTTCAGGACATTCTGGAGGTAATTTGGAGCAAAACAGTAAAAATTGGCGAAAAAGGGCATTTTGGTAATTTCAAGCGTCGCGCCGCCCAGACCTTTCGCGTCGCGACGCCCAGCATGCGCCGAATCTGCTAACGTGCGCCGGGTCAACATGTCAGGATTTGAGAAGTTTGACTTTGCTAAAATGCGCCGTGACACGTGTCACCATCACATCCAATCTGCTAACATGCGCCGTGCCACGTGTCAACATCATATGCTGCCGACACTCAGACTTGACACATGTCGCCTCGTCATCAGCCACGTCAGCGGTCAATGAGTCAACTTTGCCAAGTGTCACGCCACGTCATCAGCCACGTCAGCGGGTCAACTAAGTCAACTTGCCACGTCAGCATCCGCCAATCACAGCGTGACACGTGTCGCCACGCGTCGCAATCCTATTGTGCCGACAATTGCAACACGCGTCTTCGCCACGTCAGCACCACATCATCGCCACGTCAGCATGACGTCATCAATGACGTCATCACAATAATTGAGTCTTAGCCGCCTTGCCACGTGTCGCGTGAACAGTCAGCCGCCATGCCACGTGTCGCCTTCTCAGCGTGCCACGTCGACAAACAGTGACAAATCCAGCATCGCGACGCTGAGGTCCTTGGCGTCGCGACGCTGGAACAGTGAAAAATTTGCCTATAAATTCAGCGCGAAATTTCAGATTTCGGGACACCTCTCTCTCTCTGATTTCTCTCTCTAGAGAGAGTTTCTCTCTCTAGAATTTTTATTTTTATTTTTATTTTTTATAATTTATTTATTTGTAATTTATTTTAATTACCATTTGTAATAATAGTAATTTAATTTTTACTTTTTACTTTTTACAGTTTTTACTATTCATGAGAAAGTAATTTCCCAGCTATGGTGAAAGGTAATTCTTTTACTGTTACTATTAGATTAATCTCCCTTAAAATAATATATTTACACTTTAAAATACTGATTAATAAGGATACCGCTATATTGGTCGGTTGGTATATTTATTTTCTGTTGGTTTGAACCTGATTAATCAAGGATACCGCCAGATTGGTCGGTTGATAAATTTATTTTGGTACCGCCTTTATGGCTGGATTATGGACAAATATTACCACCTATATGGCTGGTTGGACTTAATTGGACTTAATCAGGATACCGCCAGATTGGTCGGTTGTTAAATAATATCACAAGTTTATATATTATTTTATGGGAGATATCTAAATTAGTAGTAAAGTAAAAGTAATTCCTTTTACCTTAGCATTTTATTTTTATTGCAATTTACTTTTCAGTATTTACTTTTCAGCATTTTACTTTATGTCTTTTACTTTTCAGTTATTAGTCCTAGTTATGTGTTGTAACTAAATAGTTATCTGGGGTTGTAATGAATTTCAATATCACCAGTTTATAAGGGTTAGATTATAGTTGGGTATTATAAAGATTTATTTATTGAGTCTTAATCTTAATGCTTTTTATTAATTGGCCATTAATAAAATTGATTAGGTAAACTTAAAATGAACTAGACATAGAGATTTTAAGTTTAAGACCTTAGACTCAATAGCCCACGATCTTCCTTGAGGATAGATAACCCTTAATAGATTTCCTTACAGGATAGGAATATACCTGTCGGGCGAGGGTAGCCATAATTGGAACTTAATCTTAATGAATCCAGATAATGTGGTTGACATAGGAATATGGTTCAATTGGGTTATACTGGGTATTTGTGTCTGACCATCGACAGATGCTTTCGCATAATTTCGTGTTCCAGGTTAATAAATCATTGTATTTCCTAACTATAAAACAATCACTTCATCATTAAAATGATATTGGAATAAATCACAACCCTAGATCTTTGTGTCTTTTGTTATTTTCCTTATTATTTTCTTTTGTCTTTTTATTTATTTATTTATTTAGCAACGCCAAATTCAACCAATCAACACAACAATCTCTCTCTTTTCCATTTAAAAAGATATTTGTAAATAAATAGATTCAACAATTAATAACAATAGTAGGAATTAAGTCCTCGTGGGATCGATATTTTTATACTACTTGAACGATACGTGCGCTTGCGTTATACGTGTGTGTTTACGCCGGTCAAGTTTTTGGCGCCGTTGCCGGGGACTTAATTTTCTTGAGTTGTTAATTTTGAAACTATCTAATTTACTTATATCTAATTTTCTTTCTTTTATTTTGTAATTTTTATTTCTTTTGTTTTCAGGTGATTAAAAAAAATGGAACACTACTGGGAGATTGAAAGATTACAAGCTTTACAAGAAGATACACCCCAAATCTGGGAGCAAAGTCCGGTTTTCTGAGGCCTGTTGTTGAGCCCAATGACTATCACTGGATGTCAGAACCAAATAATACTACTTTTGTTCAACAGAATTCAATGTGGAGATGTGACATATGTAATGGTAACCACCCAAGCGATTATTGCGGGTACAACTACAATTCAGGGTGGCAGAACTATCAGAATCCTTCATGGTTGATGAGCCAACATATTTCACAGAACCATCACATTTTCCATCTTATCCATCATCTTCCTTCGATCCTTATCAAGAACCAGAACAATCCGAGGAAGATCAATTAATTCACATGTTCAAAGAACAAGAAGCTCGATTTGATGCACAAATTCAGAGTAACGCAGGATCCATACAGAGAATGACAGATCAGATCAGACAATTAATAGAAAACCAGAACATCATACCTCAAGAACCAGTTTCAGATGACACTGATGAAGCCTTCGAGTACCCAGAAATCCACGATGACACCTTAACAGAGGAGGAAGCTGAGCAGTATCAACAACCAGAGGTATCAGTTCAGGAACCCGAACCGACAAAGTCTCGATTTGATTTCTATTATTCAGATTCTGACGAGGATGAAACTGAGCTGTTTGTACCAACTACATCAAAAATTGAGGATGGAATTCTGTATCCTCAAAATGAAGATCTTGGAGATTCCATTGCACATATGTTTGAAGAAGATCTACCTGAGCCAATCATTTCAACCAGATCAGAGGATGAAGACCTAAAATCTAACATTTCTTTTCAGGTTGAAAATTTTGAAACATGTATTTCACAGATGACAGATGATGAACTTAATGCAGAAATTTTCAAATACATCTGTGAAGAAAAGGTGGAGCAAGAAGCAGAGCAAATGGAGGAGCAAACGTCTGACCTTATTAAAGATCCAGAGCATTCAGGAAAAACATCGCTGTTTTGGGGAGTACTGATCAAAGAAACCACCCAGAAGCTTGACAGAATGGAATTTCCATTCCAAGTCAAGCATCATACGAGACCTCCTGATTTTCTTTCTTTCTTTGCAGGAACCACTGGAACAATAAAAGCAAAAAAGTGACACGAGCACTGACTGAGACAAAATTCTTTTTGCCACTTTACCGTTGGAAGAGACCCTTCAAAAGCAACGCTCACGGATTGTCTTTAATCGGACATCCAAAACGACGCTGAAACCTCCTTAACAGATGAATTTCAGTCACGTCTGGCTGAAGACGAAAATTTAGCGCTAGCAGGGAGGCAACCCATGCAATTTGTTGTAATTATTTATTTATTTATTTATTTTTGTGTGTGAACTTTTTAATTGTGTGTAGTTTTGCAGGAAAAATTAAAATGGAATTTATCAGGACAAAGCAAACCCGTACAAGCGGGATTTTCACAAAATAAAAATTTGACAAAATCACGAAGATACAAAATTGATCCAGGAAAGACGGCCGAGTAAGAAGTCTTATGGATTTATCTGTCGCAAGACATGGTTTTGAAAAGAAAAAAATCCCTAAAAATTACCGAGCGTCGCGACGCACGACCAATTTCAGCGTCGCGACACTGGTTTGTTTACAAGCCTAAAAGCACCAGCAGCCACCACGCACAGATCACTCCTCCTTCTTCATAGATCTCACCATTTTCTCTCAACCCAGCAGCCAAATCCATCCACAACCGAATCATCACCACCAACCACCAACCATCACCTCAAAACCGAGACTCACCGCGACCCACCACCACCGCAAAAGCCGCAACCATCGCCAACCACAACCGCACCAGCATCAAACCGAGATCCAAACTGACCACAACCGCAACCTTCGCCGAGCCAAGAACAAACCGAAACTGAGCCGTGTCAAGCCACCATCACCGAGAGATCCACCAGTCGAGACACCATCGCCGGTTTCGACTACCACTACCAACCACAGATCTGACGAAAACCAACACTGCCGAGAACCGTGACCGAGTCTTAGCCAACCAAAATCCACACCGTGAGCAGCCACCAACAAACCAAGCCGAGATCCACCAAGACTGCCACTGCCTCGCCGAGTCTTAACACCACCGTCGAGATCGACACCCTCTTCATCCTTGCCGAGACCTTCATCACCACACCAAGCCGAGCCCACTGCCGTGTCTTGCCGTGACTGCCAAAACTGACCCATCACCCTCACTACCGAGAACAACCACGCCCAAAACAACCAACCAACGAACCAATTGCTGAATCAGAAACTAAAATACGGTAATGATTTGATAAAAAAGTTGATTTGGTAATTGGGTAAACTGAAAAAAATTGAATTGTGATTTGGTTGATTATGACTGTGGATTGGATTACGAAGTGTTGGATTGTTGGTAGTTTGATTCGTAGTTGTGGGGGCGAAGAATTGAATTGGGGTATTTGTGGCATTTGATAAATTTTGGCAGTAAATGGGATAAACGAAAATTGAATAAGTTTGTGGTTGATTTTGTTGAAATTGGAGGATTGTGAATTTGGAAGTTTAGTGGTGAATAACGGGCTGAATTCTGAGTTTAGAAATTGCCAAATCGATGGAATTTTTGTAGAATTGGTGGCGAAGCTTGACATTGTGGTGATTTTTGAAGTGTTAGTTTTAGGATGAATTTGGGGAAATTTTGAATTTTTAGAGGAGACTCTGTCGAAATTTTCACTAAAAAATGGTCAATTATCGATCGTGGTAAAAAACGTAAATTGACATAAATTTTTCCTTATGATAATTTTTCCTGTAAAATTTCAGCTGACTAGGTATATCTTCTAATCTCTTTTGTGTATACATAGTGTGAACTTTTTAATTGTGTGTTATTTTGTAGGGAAAAGCACAAAACGAGCATTTTAATACAGAAGGATTTGTGTTTGGCAATTAAAGAGAAGAAACAATTCATTAACGATGGCTGAATAAGAATGAAATCTTAAGACGCATCCTAATGGATTTATATACCAACGAATGGCGTATTGCATACACAATTCCGTTGCCTTAATTATTACTTTGATTTGCTTTTCCTTTGTAATTATCTTATTTTTTGTAGACATGATCCAAACTTTTTGACCTTTCACGATCCATTTTGTTGTTTAGCTAACAAGCGTCTCTGGAAGATACTTGTGCTATTTTATTCACCCTTTTCAGGTACTATAAATTCAGCCCGTCATTGCACTTTTGAAGGCATCCTGATTTGAAAAAAAAGAAATACATAAAAAAAATGGAAGCCACTTCAAGAAGACGAGTTGAGAACATCTGTGTGTTTTGCGTTAGTACTGTTGGTACTAAACCACAATACATAGAAGCAGCACAGGAATTGGGTCGAGTCTTAGCAGCAAGGAATATGCACCTAATATATGGCGGAGGAAATCTCGGACTTATGGGGATTGTTTCACAGGCCGTACAGGAAGGAGGCAGTCATGTTTTGGGAATCGTACCAAAACCCTTGGCAGAGGCGAATCTTATTGGATCATCAAACGGAGAGGAACTGATTGTGCCAGGTATGTCTAAACGACTGATAGAAATGATTAACCGTTCTGATGCTTTTATTGCTTTGCCAGGTGGCTTGGGCACATTGGAGGAAATTTTTATTGTACTATCTTGGGCGAACCTAAACATACACCAGAAACCAATTGGGCTGTACAACGTTGATGGGTTTTATGATTTTCTTTGTGTATTTCTTGATGATGCTCGAAGAAATGGGTTCGTGTCAAAACCTTTAAAAAAACTCCTCTTCACTGCCAGAACTGCTCCAGATCTAATTGACCAACTCATAGCCTATGAACCGAAAGTTGACCCTATCATTTCAAAGATAAATTGGTCCGAGGACGATCGTGGTAAGAGACGTCGAATTAATCTGGATCTTAACCTTTAATTACCTATAGAATTTCAGCTAATCAGTTATTTTCTAAACTCTTCTTCTACTGTTTAAGACATTGGGGACAATGTCTCATTTAGGTTTGGGGGTGAGGTATAGTTAATAGTACTTGTTTGTATTGTGTTTTATTTTTAGTCCAAAATTTTTCGAAAAATACAAAAAAAAAATTGAAAAATTATCAAAAATTACAAAAATATTTTACATTTTTTGTGTTTTAATTTTGACTAAAAAAGTGAATTGGTAAGAGATAGCCGAGTAAGGAATTTCCACTCCTGAGAAGTATTTCAAACCATTTATTTCGAAATAAATTATTTTTGTTTATTTCCTTTTGAATTATTTAATTTGTGAATTCTCCTTAATACTGACTAAAATGAATCTTCATATGCTCATTTGACAGGTATTATCAACATGTATAGTAACATACAGACATGAGCTGTAATTGAAAAGTTTGTAATATTCCGTGCTCTAGTTTAATTGGAGGAAGCATCTATAAATAGTAATGAAAAAAAAAATTTAAATAAAATTTCTGATGTAAAAAAATAAAGTATCTAAGATCCGGGTTATTAAGTCTATAAGGGTGTTTTAACACCTAGTGCCCTAAAACCAACTGGTTTGGGAGTCATTGGCCCAAAGCTCGCTACATGGATCAAAGATACTACAAAAAATATATATATATATATATATTATATCTAAAGTCTGAGTAATTAAGTTCGTAGGGGTGTCTTAACACCTGTGCCCTAAAGCCAACTGGTTTGGGAGTCACCAACCCAAAGCTCGCTACATAGACGGAAGGTATTGTATATAAATAAAAAGTCAAAATTCAGAAAAAGCAAAGAAAAAATCAGAAAAATCAGAAAAATTATTCCATTACCCCAAAAAGATGTGAAATCTGATAGAACTTTAGGACAAAAATATTACTCTCTTATCAACTGCACTTATGATGTTGTGGGCAAAAAATGAGTTGATTAATATTTTGTTGGCTGTGTATATGGAGAATGGTAAAAATAATCGGAGGATTTACTTATTTGGTAATTTAGAAAGAAACAAAACAATTAGTAACTTGTAGTAGAAGTTTCACCTGATTAGTTACTTTCTTCTTTATTCTCTTTTCTCTTGTCTTTTTGCTTTTGTGTGCATTAGTTTTACTATCTTTATACTTTTGTAAAATGTTTGTGGGTATCATTGCTGTAAACCCTCACGAGACTACAACTCGTCCACTAGGGACACCTAGGGGTTTAAAGGCTTGTTGCATACGCTAAATGCAACCGTGATCCCTACGAAAATGGCTTAGTTAAATTTTATTCTGTTATTTTATTCTGTATTTTGCTCGAGGACTAGCAAAATGTTAGGTTTGGGGGTGTGATGAGTGGTATTTATATCACTATTTCCCACTCATTTAATCTAATATTTTGTATAGTTTTTTGAGTTTTGTGAATGTTTTGATGTGTTTTTGTGTTATTTTGTAGATAAATAAAGTTTCAGGACATTCTGGAGGTAATTTGGAGCAAAACAGTAAAAATTGGCGAAAAAGGGCATTTTGGTAATTTCCAGCGTCGCGCCGCCCAGACCTTTCGCGTCGCGACGCCCAGCATGCGCCGAATCTGCTAACGTGCGGGGTCAACATTTCAGGATTGAGAAGTTTGACTTTGCTAAAATGCGCCGTGCCACGTGTCACCATCACATCCAATCTGCTAACATGCGCCGTGCCACGTGTCAACATCATATGCTGCCGACACTCAGACTTGACACATGTCGCCGTCATCAGCCACGTCAGCGGTCAACGAGTCAACTTTGCCATGTGTCACACCACGTCATCAGCCACGTCAGCGGGTCAACTAAGTCAACTTGCCACGTCAGCATCCGCCAATCACAGCGTGACACGTGTCGCCACGTGTCGCAATCCTATTGTGCCGACAATTGCAACACGCGTCTTCGCCACGTCAGCGCCACATCATCGCCACATCAGCATGACGTCATCAATGACGTCATCACAATAATTGAGTCTTAGCCGCCTTGCCACGTCGTCGCGTGAACAGTCAGCCGCCATGCCACGTGTCGCCTTCTCAGCGTGCCACGTCGACAAACAGTGACAAATCCAGCGTCGCGACGCTGAGGTCCTTGGCGTCGCGACGCGACGCTGGAACAGTGAAAAATTTGCCTATAAATTCAGCGCGAAATTTCAGATTTCGGGACACCTCTCTCTCTCTTGATTTCTCTCTCTAGAGAGAGTTTCTCTCTCTAGAATTTTTTTTTTATTTTTAGTTTTTTTAATTTTATTTATTTGTAATTTATTTTAATTACCATTTGTAATAATAGTAATTTAATTTTTACTTTTTACTTTTTACAGTTTTTACTATTCATGAGAAAGTAATTTCCCAGCTAGGGTGAAAGGTAATTCTTTTACTGTTACTATTTAGATTAATCTCCCTAAAAATAATATATTTACACTTTAAAATACTGATTAATAAAGGATACCGCTATATTGGTCGGTTGGTATATTTATTTTCTGTTGGTTTGAACCTGATTAATCAAGGATACCGCCAGATTGGTCGGTTGATAAATTTATTTTGGTACCGCCTTTATGGCTGGATTATGGACAAATATTACCGCCTATATGGCTGGTTGGACTTAATTGGACTTAATCAGGATACCGCCAGATTGGTCGGTTGGTTAAATAATATCACAAGTTTATATATTATTTTATGGGAGATATCTAAATTAGTAGTAGTAAAAGTAATTCCTTTTACCTTAGCATTTTATTTTATTGCAATTTACTTTTCAGTATTTACTTTTCAGCATTTTTACTTTATGTCTTTTACTTTTCAGTTATTAGTCCTAGTTATGTGTTGTAACTAAATAGTTATCTGGGGTTGTAATGAATTTCAATATCACCAGTTTATAAGGGTTAGATTATAGTTTGGGTATTATAAAGATTTATTTATTGAGTCTTAATCTTAATGCTTTTTATTAATTGGCCATTAATAAAATTGATTAGGTAAACTTAAAATGAAATAGACATAGGGATTTTAAGTTTAAGACCTTAGACTCAATAGCCCACGATCTTCCTTGAGGATAGATAACTCTTTAATAGATTTCCTTACATGATAGGAATATACCTGTCGGGCGAGGGTAGCCATAATTGGAACTTAATCTTAATGAATCCAGATAATGTGGTTGACATAGGAATATGGTTCAATTGGGTTATACTGGGTATTTGTGTCTGACCATCGACAGATGCTTTCGCATAATTTCGTGTTCCAGGTTAATAAATCATTGTATTTCCTAACTATAAAATAATCACTTCATCATTAAAATGATATTGGAATAAATCACAACCCTAGATCTTTGTGTCTTTTGTTATTTTCCTTAGTATTTTCTTTTGTCTTTTTATTTATTTATTTATTTAGCAACGCCAATTCAACCAATCAAACAAACAATCTCTCTCTTTCCATTTAAAAAGATATTTGTAAATAAATAGATTCAACAATTAATAACAATAGTAGGAATTAAGTCCTCGTGGGATCGATATTTTTATACTACTTGAACGATACGTGCGCTTGCGTTATACGTGTGTGTTTACGCCGGTCAGTATTAAGGTATGAACGATTGTTGAGAGAAAAAGAACAGATGAAGAATGCTAGTAAGGGGACTTATTATCGGAATACAAACTATGAGATATGGGAGATGAATGTTGAATCAGTTGATCTATCTCTGGCCGAATTAATTAAAATAAAGCCATATGTTTATAAAATGTGGGCCGAACCACACCCAGAGATAGAAAATGATAAAAAAAAGTAGGGTTTTTTCTTTTGACGTCACTAAAGTTGAGGCCATATTCGATCAATTATATAAAGATAAATAAATTAAGTTGAGCGACCGCCACAAATTTCCAAGCCCCGAGTAATTTAGTGGCAAAAAATATTATAAGTGGCATAATGCATGGTCTCATTCAACTAACAGTTGTCTTGTGTTTCAGAATATGTTACAGGACGTATAGAATCTAGACAAATAACGTTCGAAAAAAAGATGGCAGTGGACGATAACCCGTTCCCTAAACCGTTGGAGTTGAATATGACCAATTCTGACCTCACTAAAATGAATTTGCCAAAATTTAAGCTGGTCTTAGATGAAGATTCGAACGATAAACGCCCTAGTGCTCTTGAGTGGATAGAGCTACACCAAGAAGGCAAGGTTCCACAAAATTTGTGCATTCGTTACCAGAACAGTATAGAATGGATGAAAGAGATGGAAGAAACTTGTGAAATGAGGCCACCGAAAAAGGAACCAATAACATGGCAGTCGAAAACCTTCACACCAAGGTTCTATGGAGAACACTCAAACTTTGTCCAGAACATCAAGATTTTTAGGCCGAGGTTTCATCAGCCCAAAGTTTGGCATTTGTACAACCAGCCAAGGAGGAGTTATCCTCCTATGGATGAAATTACAAGGATGTAGTTGAGATGACATCAAAGGAATTATGGTCGGATGATGCGCCAGCGGTGTGAGGTGAAAACTACCACTGGCCGTGAAAAATGAGACCATGTTCTTCCAACTGACACCCCTATGAAAAGAAGGCTAGTTGTAGAAGCCAAGGATAGTGGTGGCGAAGAGGGAGTCAGCTCAGGTTGTAAAGACCGAATCGAGTTTGACCGATGGAAAAATCAGGATGAGACGGACGATGAAGAACTGCCATTGTTATTCAGTTTGGCAGCATGCCGCCGGTTGTAGCTAATCATTACTTGCTATCTAAAAAGTTCAAATGGGATAATAATAGGATCTCTGGAAGGAGTGAAGATATATACGACAGGGAGGAGACAGAATATGCAACACTTACCATGGAAGGCAGGGGAGTCTCGGACGATGAACTGACAGATGTAGAATAAGAAATAGATGTGAGAACTGAAGCACGGAAAATGGGGAAAACACAAAATCGGCTTCTTAAAGAATTATACGAGGCCGAAAATCCAACTGTGGGGACATTGGGTCGATCCCCATATCTCATGCTATACGGAAAACCAAAACTAAAGCGGATCGTAACTAGGGCAGAGAAACAGAGGATACTCACCAATGATGCATCACACAATGGCTCGGCCACGTTGCCACCTTCTAGGTGGGATGAAGAGGAAGGTTCACCTCGATAGGGTGTAAATGATGGAAAAAAATGAAGATAGGAATATCTGGGAAAGTAACATTTCCAAAACCTCCGTAGCAAATGACAAAACACCTCCGACCATTGTATGTAAGGGCAAAAGGAAATGGAATACCAGTCACCAAAGTGTTGATCGACAACGAGGCAGCCATTAACACTATCCCAGTTAGGATGTTGGGACGATTAGCGAAGTCAGAGGATGATCTCATCCCTATGGAAGTAATGCTCACAAACTTCAATGGGGGAGCAACAATAGCTAAAGGAGTCGTCCCATTAGACTTACAAGTAGAGAGCACCACTAAAACAACGGTCTTATTTTTTTATAGACGGACCAACCACGTATAACATGCTTTTGGGACGAGATTGGATCCATGACAGCCAATGTATTCCTTCTTCTCTCCATCAGTGTCTAGTTTTTTGGAATCAGAAGGACAAAGTGGAAGTGGTGTTAGGGTTTTGGGCGAAGGGTGCGGCGTAAGCGTTGTTCGGGCGAAATCGTAATTTTAAAACTTTTTAAATTACCGAATGAATTATTCAATATCCAATATGAAAAATTCATTCATATTTCACCTAAACTTATTTATTCGATATCAAATAACGACATAAATAGTTAAGAAACGTCGTGAAACTTTTACGAAAACGGTTTTTCCGTAAAATGGCATAAAACATGTTTTTAACCGAACCGACTACTCAATACACATGAGGGCTGCTCAAGTCAGCCCCAATAGTACAAGGGCAGTTCATGGGCTGCCTGAACAGTGAAAAATTCATTGTTTGTGTAGCCGTCACCCGGTTGGCCCAAAGGTCACCCGGTAACGTCATTTTTCACCGTTTTCATTTATTTCAACTCCGAAACAATTTTCGGAAATTGTTCCAACACCCAAAACACATCCAATACATTCAAATGACATTTGTCATCACCATATTCACTGTTATTCCATATCTGATCCAGAATGCAAAATATCAATTTTCATGCTTTAAATCCAATTAATCAAAACACCAATCAAAGTCACCACACATGAACCACCCAAGAATAATTCTAGGCATTACAAGAGTGGTCATAACACTCTAGAATGGAAACATATCATCAAATGACAAAATTGAATCAATATTACACTAATATTATTCAATTTCACTTCACACATGCACCATGCCTTCCAATTCATCCACCAAATCCAAAAACCCCAAATTCTAACAAGTAAAGAAAACCCTAGAACTATTCTAGCAACACAAGAACAAGAAACTAAATTTCCAAACTCAAGAACATTAAAGATTACCTTTTAATCTCCAATTTTCCTAAGCTTTTTTCTTGTTTTCTCTTTACTTTCTTCCTTGAATCATCAAAGAAATTTGAGAGCTTTTGTCTAGGTGGTTGTTCGGCCAAGCTTCCATTAGAAGCAAAAAAGAAAAAAATTTCCTTTAAAAGATAGAAGTTGCCGATTTTGGAGGGACATTCTGGTCATTTTGCAAATATTAATTCAATTAATTAAATCAAACATTATGTTAACAAATCATATTTGCATACATAAAGTTTAATTAAATCATGTCATGTGTCACCAATAATAATTAAATATTTTTCATAACAATTATGAAAACGTTTATCAATTAATTATTCAAATATTTAACATTTATATATTTAAATAATTAATTAATATAACTATTATTATATATGTATTTTATTTACATTAAATAACAAATACATGTATTAATGGCATGTGTAAAAATCTCATTTGACAATTAAATAATGTGTATCTAATCAAATTATGTACCAAATACAAATACACAATAATTATTAAATGACCAAAATTCCCTAATGCATGTGTTATCGTTTAACCGTTTAAATGATTCGAATTAACTCACTTAATCCGATGAAGTATTATGAATAATATATATTATTCATAAAGCGTTGCCCAAGTGCTCAACGAGTACACTTCATATTGTGGGACTCTGTAAGTTTAGGTTTATCTATCATGAAATCCAATTTCGTGTCCATAATTCACCCACTAATGAATTATGACGACCATGGATATCTCGCTAAACTATACAAGTTGAGGTCATTACATACGTATAATCCCTCTATCACAGGCGATCCATATTATACATTGGATATAGATAAAAATGTCAAATCTTTTCGGTATAATATAGTCGACTTTCAATTTACGATCTCTAAATAACACTCGAAACTGATTTCCGAAGTTATACCACGGCCATGGATTTACTAGATCACAAACACGTGTAGGATGCCTATGCCATATACACAGGACTGACAGATTCTATCTTGATACGCACAGGATATCATGAGCATCAGTCCACACCCAACGAACATGAGGAGGTCTGATCTAAATAGATCGGTGACGTGACTGCCATCAAAGTGTGGAGGATAACTCATATATCCATAGTGGTATCTCAAGTCGAAGGACCACTATGCTCGCTCAACTCGAGAAGATTCCTATTGACGTTGGTGTACCATCTATTAGGAAATCTTCAGTGAGTCGTTCAGTGTTTATCAAATAAACACCTACATGTCTATACGAGTCTCTCTAGACTCATGGTTCATTGAGATAAATCATCGGACCAAGTCACAATATACGACATGTACTGGTCTCAGCGGATTTTACTAACCGACCCGTGTTAGTAAATCTTGACCATGACCTTTATTTAAGGATATTCAAATTATAGTGACGCTTCCCAATGTTAATTACAAATTACGTTGTAACTGCGCACTACATTGTAAATCCTAGGATCTTTGTCTAATATAAACGTATCACTAAATCTGATTTAGTTTCAATCTAATCATAATTAGATATCTAATCGCAATTAGATCGAACATGTATATAAAAGACAAGAGGTGTTACCATCAGTTAAGTAATATTATGGAAAATGGAATTGCTCGTATTCATGAATCGAACATAAATACGATCCAGATTGGCACTCCGAGCACCAACCCTAATAATTGGTACACGCCGATAATAGACGATTCGCAGCATAAACAAATTCAGTGAAATATTTCATGTATGAAGGAAATTATGGACCGGCCAGAGTGTTAGACGAAGCGGGGAATTCGTCAGTAGTAGCCCAAAATGACAAGCCATACACTGCAAAGTTATTAAATGATTTATTCATACAAACAAGGCCAACTATAGTGGCCTTTGAAAGGCCAGCATCCGGCCGTGAAACCAGCAATTCAATTGAGGAAAGGCGAACGGATTGAAGAGCAAGCCGCACTCTCGGCTACCAGAGCAACTTAATGGCTTATTTGAGGGAACAAGAAATTGAAATCTCTATGCAGGATGCAATTACACGGCCTTAAAAGGGAAAATGATAACGTATCAAATAAAAGACATAATGAGAGAGGCATACGGGGTGGATTGCTTGGACAAACGGAAAAACGAATTAGACAAACAATTACAGGGGAAAAAAGAAAATGTAGAATGCACTCTAAATGAACAGAAGAAGGTAAGCATTACAAGGGCACAAGATGTCTTGGAAGAAGTGGACCTGGGAGATGAGAGCGACAAGCGCAATACTTATATCAGTAAGAAACTTGATGCCTAGGTACGCGAAGAATTAATCTCTCTCTTAAAAAGTATAAAGATTGTTTTGCTTGGGACTATGAGGAAATGCCTGGTTTAGATAAGACTTTGGTAAAACATAGGTTGATTATTATACCAAACTACAAACCATATAAACAACCCCCCAGGAGGTTTGCACCCAACGTCATACCTGACATTAGGAAAGAAGTCGAGCGCCTATTAAAGGCAAAATTCATCAGAACAATCAGATATGTAAAATGGTTGTCAAAGATCTGCCTTGTCATGAAGAAGAATGGAAAGTTGAGAATCTGCATAGACTTTAGAAATTTAAACTTGGCAACACCAAAAGACCAATACCATATGACTACGATAGATTCTTTAGTAGATTCCACCGCATAATACCAAATGAATTCTTTCATGGATGGGTATGCAGGGTATAACCAGATTTACATCATCGAAAATGACATTCACAAAATGGCTTTTAGATGCTCGGGGTCTTTAGGATGTTATGAGTGGGTAGTGATGTCATTCGGTCTAAAAAAACGGCGAAGCCACTTACCAACGGGCTATGAATTTAATCTTTCATGACTTGATTAATGATTTTGTAGAAGTTTATGTATACGATATAGTGATTAAGTTTATGGCCTTGGAAGAGCATTTTTATCACTTGGGAATGGGTTTTGAACGAATGAGGAAGTACAAACTAAAATTAAACCCTGCCAAATGCGCTTTCGGGTCAGCTCATGGAACTTTTTGGGTTTTCTAGTCCACCAAAAAGGAATTGAAATTGATGTCAATAAATCTCGAGCGATCATGGAAGCCAAACCTCACAGAAACAAAAAAGAGTAGCAAAGGGTCCTAGGGCAAATCAATTTTTTAAGAAGATTTAGTTCGAATTGTGCAGGAAAAACTAAAGCCTTCTCATCTCTACTAAGCATAAGAGAAAAGTACGATTTCGTCTGTACATAAGAGCATCAAAGAGCCTTCGAAAGCCTAAAGAACTATTTAGCGAAGCCGCCAATAATGGTACCCCCCTCATTCCAGAACGGCCAATGAAGCTCTACATATATGTCGAAGAGCAATCCATAGCTGGAATGATCGCACAGGACGATAACATGGGTGTCGAAAGAGCCATCTATTATCTCAGCAGGCAATTGTTGAAATATGAATGTAATTACTCTCAAATTGAGAAATTGTGTTTGGCTTTGTATTTCACATGTACTAAATTACGCGTCTATCTTAGGCCGACCACTGTGTATCTAATTACAAATATCAATATAGTGAAATACATATTCTCTCATCTAATTCTGCATCAAAAAGTAGGGTTTTGGTCTCTTTCATTGTCGGAATTGGACATACGGCACGAACCTCAAAAGGCCAGGAAAAACCAAGCCCTTACCGACTTTTTAGACGATCACCATTGTTTAAGCACAACCAAAGAAATGGAAATGGAAATAGGCGAATACAGCTTAAAACCATGGACGATGTACTTCGACGGGTCTAGCACATCGAACTGGGCGGGAATAGGAATAGCCTTTGTCAGTCCCTTAGGAGAATTTTTTCGTTTCATCGTCACATTAGACGAATGTTGCACCAATAATCAGGCCGAATATGAGGCCTTAATATTTGGGTTGGAGATACTTCTTGACATGAGAGTAAGAAATGTGTCCATTAAATGAGATTCACAATTAGTAGTCCAATAGGTGATGGGGGCCTTTAAATGCCAGATTCCGTCAGTCATGACATTGTTATAAATGGCTAAAATATTGTTAGGTAAATTTGACTATGTAGAGTTAGAGCACATCTCAAGGGCGAAAAATGTGATAGCTAATGATCTAGCTCAAGCAGCCTCCGGATATAAACAGATTAGAGTTGATAATATGTGTGGAATGGGAGAAATTAAACTAGATCTAGTTATACGGAGGAAGGAAGTGGATGTTTTGGACATTGAGAACCAAGACGAGGACGATTGGAGGAGAGTGATCAAAGATTTCTTGAAGAACCTCGAAAACGGAGGAAAGTGAGAGTTGAAACTAAAAGCTTTAAACTTTATGATATCAGGGGACGTACTATATAAGAAGCACCAGGATGGTTTATTGTTAAAGTGCGTAGGATCATCAGAAGCCAAGACTATTATGGCTGAGGTGCACGAAGTGGTCTACGGGGCCCATCAAGCCGGAGTAAAAATTAGGTGGTTAATCATAAGGAGTAGATATTATTGGCCGAAAATGGGAGAATCATGTGTAGCATATGCGAAGGGGTGCATAGCCTATCAGAGATATGGACCCATACAATGAGCACCGGCAATAGAAATGGTCCCCGTTATTAAACCAAGGCCGTTCATAGGATGAGCGATTAATTTGATAGGAAAAATTTATCCCACCTCTAGCAAGAGACATACCTTCATCATTGTCGCCATAGATTTTTTTACCAAGTGGGTGGAAGTAATCCTGGTATTAGAAATTTCCCAGTAATAAATCATCAAGTTCATAAAAATCATATCATTCATCGATTCGGTATTCCTCAAACATTGATGGTAGATCATGGAACTTCTTTAATCGGCGGAAAAGTTAAGTGTTTCTGGCGCGAATATGGGATCCAGTTAGTAAACGCTACGCCATATTACCATCAATCAAATGGTCAGGTAGAGTCGTTCAATAACATTCTTAAAGGTTTGATTCGAAAGATGATAACAGATAATTTTAGGCAGTGTGACTAATGTTTGAGCCAAGCTTTATGGGCATATAGGACATCGCCCAGATAAAGTACATCAGTCACACCATTCCATCTAGTATATGGTCAAGAGGTCGTATTACCGGTTGAAGTCAATGTAAAATCTACAAGAGTGGCGTTACATGAAGAATTGACAAAAGAGGATTATAGTGAAACAATGACCCAAAATCTATTAGAATTAGATGATATTAAGTGTGATGTCATTAACCGCTTGGAAGCACATAAGGCAAGGTTGTCCAATGGGTATAAGCAGAGAGTCGTGGCCAAATCGTTCAGGAAAGGGGAGTTAGTATGGAAGACAATACTATCGTTGGACACTAAAAGTCCTGCGTATGGAAAATGGTCTCCTAACTGGGAGGGCCCTTTCGAGATAGAGAACGTATTGCCAAATGGAGCTTATCATTTAAGTAATTTAGATGGGGAAATGCATGTTAGAGCGATAAATGGTAAATACTTAAAAAAAATGTGCCTTCGTTATGGGAACATGAGAGTGTAGCGTTATCCAGATAAAAATAATAATAATAATAATAATAATAATAATAATAAATTGATAAATAAATAAAAAGTAACATATTTTCATTGATTATGGATGATCTAACGTCCTAGAAAATTACAAATAATGGACGATGCAACGTCCTAGCAGCGAATAATAAATAAAAAATCATCCATTGGGCGGGCACCGTCGGAAGTCCTCAATTGAGTCTTTGTCCTTCAAAACTGAGAAAGCTTCTCTTAATTGATGCCATTTCTTCTGCATCTCTATATCGGCTGTCGTCAGATCGGCCAGGCTATTCTCAAAATCAATTTGAGCCAAGTCTTCGTACTCTGCTAAAAAGGCATTCACCTCCTTTAATTGAACAGCAATAGCCCTTTTCTTGGCTTCTTTCGTCATACGGATCTTCGCAATAAGGCGCTGGATCTCTTGTAATCGTCGCTCTAGGTCCAGCAGCACCGATTCCTCAATCACCATTTCATCTGTAGTCTCCCGTCAGGACTGACGAAGAGCATTAAGGGAATCATAGAGGCTTTCTTTCTTTACCACTGAAGAACGAAGCTCGACCTTTTGACTATGTATACTTTGATAATGAGGAATGAAGGCTGCTACTTCATTCTGCAGATCTTGGAGGAAGAGCCGATTCTCCACCGGTATAGGCAATATAGGAGAGGCCAGCAATCGAACTAGATAAAAGGAAATTCACTCTAACTTGAGCATATTGTAGGCACTGCATTTTTGCATGAAAGTCCTGATGATGAGCCTCGTATGGAGGCACTACCTTTTTATGTCGTGGAAGTCGCGAGAAACGGACGTCGGAAGGGAATAATTAAGAATTGATGTTTTGTTGTATTTGATTCGCTCGTTTAGCTTCGGGTTTGCTCGTTGAATTTCCGTTGCAATATCTTCCCAAGCCCAAAACACCAAGGCCCACGCCTTTTACACCCATTTACCCCTCCATCAACTATTCAAACAACCAAATTAACCTTCTACCATGCATACCCCACACGTTTGACACCAATTTTACCTTACCCTTCATTTTCCTCGCATGAATTAGTGATTTAGAAGACATGTAATTTAATTTTCTCGTATGAATTAATTCTTTAGAAAGCATGTAAGTTATTTTACTTCGCATGATTTAGTAGTTTAGAAAATTATTTACCTTTGAAATATGATTTGGCCTAGTACATTTTCCTTTAAGCATGACTTAGTTATTTACCATTCGCAATAGGAATTTAAGTTATGTCATGTTTAGGTCGTTACTTATTTAACATGATTGATGCATGATATCATGTGTTTGTTGTTATGAAAATTTACTTTTGAAGCATGCAAACCTAGATTTAAGCTTTCTAGGAATTTAGACTACTTTGACCAATATGTATGTTAAGTAGACTTGGTTAAAATTGCACAAATTCATTCATTACAATTGACATAAGTAAGGGATCATTTCGAACCCAACGGTTTGAGGTCTTCCCTTGCGAGGGGTGAGTGCGGCCTTAAAACATTTTCTCGGTTCACACCTGGTGGCGACTCCATTATTCTCCGATTTAGTCCCCCACGGGCTACTCCGTACTCCCGATCGGGCCGCGAGCCTGGAACAGCATGCGTCGCCGGATTTCTGTGTCTACAGTCTGGCGACTCCACTGGGGATAGAGAATCGGCCCTGAAATAATGTCTTGTAATGTTTGTGATTTGTGCTTTAATTAACCATGTCTACTGTGGGTTTAGGGAGTTTAATCAAAGGCAATCATTAAGGCTAGGTGATGGTTTGGTGTCTTACTTCATTCACTACCTTTCTATAAGGAAAAACTGGGAAGGCACCTATATAATCATTTACCCATAGCTCACTGTGACAGACTAATTTATAGGACTTGTTGTTTATTCCTGTCACCAAGGCGATAAGAGCCTAAGAGGCTTCGGTATTTAAGAGAGTTCGCTTCACCCTCCCTCTGGGGAATCTAAAATAAGAAATTCATTTGACAGTCAGTCATGTATCATCACTCGTTGGCACGTACCTTAGCGTATAAAAAAGGTGCGCTCACTCGGTCGCTCGAACCCTTGAGTGGGGAGACCTAGTTATGGGCAATCCTTCGCCAGTGGGAGCCTTTGTTTACACTCCTGAAACCTAGATGTGAACCGTAGTCGTATGACCATTAGAAATTATTTCTTTATGTTTGTGTTTGGGATCATCGTCATTTGGATTCAGTTGGACCTCTTGTCAAGAGATATGAACTTGTAGGGCCATTTAAACTGGGACAAGTTCGTGTCATTTGACAATTGAGCCGAAAGCTTCTAAAATGCCGATGGGCCATTTTGTCTTTAAGCCTCTTATTATTTGAAGTTGTTTAGCCATGTTACCGCAAAAGTATAAACTTGTTGGGCCTTTTCAAATGGGACAAGTTTGCACCGCGTAATAGTATGATTGAATGCGTTAAAATGATAATGAGCCGACTGATATATTCCATACATCGTATGCATCTCATACATCTCATGCATACACGCATCATGCTAACCCCATGTGTCTTAAAAGCCATCATAGATATCCGTTGGGTTAGAGATTAAAAATAAAAAGTTTTTCAAAAAGAGTTTAGCAAACATGGATATCGGGGAAAAATAAATTGAGAAACAGAAAATTGTACGGCAAGGAAGAGAAGACTGAGCAGTCACCAAGAGAATTGGAAGAAGACCTAACCTGACGGGATATGAAACTCATTCATGCATACATACACGTAATATACTTGCATTCTTTTGTGTTTTGTCTGTTCTATGTTTGCAGGATACGGTAAAAGAGAACCGAACCCCAAGGGGGTGACTGGAGACATGTGTAGGCTCACGGTGCCAAGAAGCACAATGAGGGTCTAACCCACCAGAAACAGGGAGTACTTGTACACTTGCATACGTATGCATCGCATGAACACGTCTTTATTCTGTTGTTTTATATTCGCAGGTTTCAAAGAAGAAAAAAGAGAAAGTGGCAAAGGCAAGCCAACCAGAAGCAGCAACAATGTTATCAATTTCAAGAATGAATCGGTATTAGTTTCGGAAGAAATCCTAGGGTTGAGGCCCATCAGTGTCGGGAATGGATTCCAGGGGGCGAAGCCCATGTTTTCAGCAGTTGAAAGGAAGAATTCCATGGAGAGAAGTCTTTGATAGTTAGACATATGTCCGGTGATGACATTGTTTGATGTAGGGAGAAACCTTAGAAACAAGAAGTACGAGATGTGCTCTCATCCGGTATTCTGAATGGATTGATCTCGGCTAGACTCATGAGCACTGGATCACGGGATCTCAACAGTAGAAGCCTGAGTGGTTGGCATGATGACTAGTCGAAGAGATGGTGGATCAGTGAATGACCGTTTGCCTGGATGTACATTCTGGTTTACATATGCTACGATATATGATATGGTTAAAAAAAAATCTATGCAATGGAAAGAAAAAGAAAAAAAATAGACCACCTATAACCGAGAAGTGTGAAGCTACCCATGGGCGAGTATTAGGACCACCATGAGAAGAAATACTACCTTAAAGGGTAGGTGTGTCAAAGAATGAAAAGAAAAAGAAAATGAAAGAAAAGAATGAAAAGAGACAAGAAAAAAGAAGAATACCATATGATGTTATGTATGTCGAAGTAATCACAGAATGTGATTAAGACATTCAGGTTGGTTAGACCCACTAATCTGATTCTCCGAGATGAAAGCATCGAGTTGACTTACTTAAAGAATAAGATGTGAAAGAACCTTGGCACACACACACTAGGAGTCTAGTTCAGATCACATATTCAAACGACAGGAATTGAGTGCATCAAGTACTTTGAAATTTCTCAGGTTTCGACGCGAAGCATTCGTTGGAGACGAAAATATGCCTAACTATCAGGATTGTCTCATGAGAAGCAGTATAGTATGTTAAAATAAACCATCACATCACTAATATAAGTTTTGGGGATGAATCCCAGGGTCGAGGCCCATATCAGTATTAGTTTCAGAAAGAATCCCAGGGGCAAAGCCCACACCAGTATCGGTTTTGGGGATGAGTCCAGGGGTGAGGCCCACATCAACATCAATATCAGTTTTGGAATGAATCCGAGAATGAATCTCAGTTTTTGGAATGAATCCGAGAATGAATCTCAGTTTTGGAATGAATCCGAGAATGAATCTCAGTTTTGGAATGAATCCGGGAATGAATCTCAGCTTTGGAATGAATCCGGGAATGAATCTCAGCTTTGGAATGAATCCGAGAATGAATCTCAGCTTTGGAATGAATCCGGGAATGAATCTCAGCTTTGAAATGAATCCGGAATGAATCTCAGCTTTGAAATGAATCCGAGAAAGAATCTCAGTTTTTGGAATGAATCCGAGAAATAATCTCAGTTTTGGAATGAATCCGAGAAAGAAACTCAGTTTTGGAATGAATCCGAGAAGGAATCTCAGTTCTGGAATGAATCCGAGAATGAATCTCATCTTTGGAATGAATCCGAGAAGGAATCTCATCTTTGGAATGAATCCGGGAAGGAATCTCAGTTTTGGAATGAATCCGAGAATGAATCTCAGTTGGAATGAATCTGAGAATGAATCTCAGTTGGAATGAATCCGAGAAAGAATCTCAGTTTTGGAATGAATCCGAGAAAGAATCTCAGTTTTGGAATGAATCCCAGGGTCGAGACCCGCATTGTCAGAATTTTGAATGAATCCTAAGGCCGAGGCCCACATCATCCGAGTTTGGAATGAATCCAGGAATGAATCCTAGGGCGGAGGCCCACTTCACCAACAGTTACGGAATGAATCCCAGGGTCGAGGCCCACGTTATCAACTTAGTTCGAGAATGGACCACCTCTCATACAGCTTCAGTTTTTCCAGGTACGGCACTCCGGGTATGGAGACACATCAACGTTAGTATCAGTTTGCCGGGTATGGCACTCTGGAGGCGAGGCCCACATTATTATCAGTATTAGTCTAGCCGGGTATGGCACTCTGGGGACGAGGCCCGTATTAGCAGCAGTATCAGTCTTTCCGGGTATGGCACTCCGGGTATGGAGATATCAGATCATTTTTGCCAGGTACGGCACTCCGAGTATGGAGATATTTCAGCGACGCCTCGAGTATGGGGTTTAGCATGCCAGGTACAGCACTCCGGGTATGGAGATATCATTGCGATACTCTAGGTATGGAGACGCAACCGCGACACCTCGGGTATGTGGTTTAACTTGCCAGGTACGGCACTCCGGGTATGGAGATATCACTGTGTCACTCTAGGTACGGAGACGTCGCTGCGACACCTCAGGTATGGTGTTTAGCACGCCAGGTACGACACAATCAAATCAACTATGCGGCACTCTAGGTACGGAGACGTCGCCGCGACACCTCAGGTATGGTGTTTAGCACGCCAGGTATGACACAATCAAATCAACTATACGGCACTCTAGGTATGGCACAACCAACTCAATTCAGCACAACAGGCAAGTCAGGTGGCAGCTGGCAAGCCAGGTAAGTAAAAATACATTGCAGGACTTTGATAGGATTGTCATTGTCACACACTGCACAAGTCCCATCAAAGTGGGGACGATTGTAGGCACTGCATTTTTGCATGTAAGTGCCGATGATGAGCCTCGTATGGAGGCACTACCTTTTTATGTCGTGGAAGTCGCGAGAAACGGACGTCGGAATGGAATAATTAAGAATTGATATTTTGTAGGATTTGATTCACTCGTTTAGCTTCGGGTTTGCTCGTTGAATTTCTGTTGCAAGATCTTCCCAAGCCCAAAACACCAAGGCCCACGCCCTTTACACAATTTACCCTTCCATCAACTATTCAAACAACCAAATTAACCTTCTACCATGCATACCCCACACGTTTGACACCAATTTTACCTTACCCTTCATTTTCCTCGCATGAATTAGTGATTTAGAAGACATGTAATTTAATTTTCTCGTATGAATTAATTCTTTAGAAATCATATAAGTTATTTTACTTCGCATGATTTAGTAGTTTAGAAAATTATTTACCTTTGAAATATGATTTGGCCTAGTACATTTTCCTTTAAGCATGACTTAGTTATTTACCTTTCGCAATAGGAATTTAAGTTATGTCATGTTTAGGTCGTTACTTATTTAACATGATTGATGCGTGATATCATGTGTTTTTTGTTATGAAAATTTACTTTTGAAGCATGCAAACCTAGATTTAGGCTTTATAGGAATTTAGACTACTTTGACCAATATGTATGTTAAGTAGACTTGGTTAAAATTGCACAAATTCATTCATTACAAATGACATAAGTAAGGGACCATTCCGAACCCACGGTTTGAGGTCTTCCCTTGCGAGGGGTGAGTGCGGCCTTAAAATATTTTCTCGGTTCACACCGGGTGGCGACTCCATTATTCTCCGGTTTAGTCCCCCACAGGCTACTCCGTACTCCCGACCGGGCTGCGAGCCCAGAACAGCATGCGTCGCCGGATTTCTGTGTCTATATATATTCTCTGGTAGAGCGGTCTGACCGATGTCTAGCGCAGTAAATGAGTCATACTACCAACGACCTCCCGAAGAGCATCCAAATTCGTGGTTACTCGGGTCGAGACGAAGAAGGTTGAGATGGAGTGGAGGCCAGCCGATCGAGATGATCCAAAATGTCATGGACTGATTACATAAACGGATCAAGCACCTATTTATAGAAAAATGGGTTAGCGAATAAAGGCCGAAGAAGTTATGCAAAGAGAAAAAAAGTACTTACAACTCCGGACTCAAAACTGGAACTTGATGGCTCGTCCACGGCTGTCATAAGGACGTCACTAGAGGGGCGATATGGACTTTCACCTATGAGATAAAGACATAGGAGTAAGAGACATTTCATGAGGAGACAACGGCAGAGAAATGGGGGATGATGGCCGTTCTGATGATAGAGACCGTTGCAATTGACTGGGTCTCTATAGAAGAATTAGAATGGGAAGAGTCAGTAACATGAATAACCTCGATATCTTCATAAATTCATCTGATGATATCGGCTTTAAAAAGGGACCTTCCCTATTCCAATATGTCCAATTCGGCCAAACTAAACAAGCCATTTATGTCCTTATAACTTCCCTCAATTCCCGAGGCAGTCCATCTATGTATTAAAGGGACAACCCGCTCAGGATGAAACCGAGAAGGCTCATCATCCGGCTCTTGTACAATAAGGAAATGATTGTGCAATGGATGATATTTGAAGAATGGGTCGTCTATTA